>CANNZV010000447.1:0-284890 GCA_947561585.1 Caprella mutica | reverse complement strand
GTAAATAGATATTGTATGAATGTTCTTCACCGTAAGAGTTCATCCCTAGTGTAATATTATTTGTATTGACTGTAAATAGATATTTTATGAATGTTCTTCACCGTAAGAGTTCATCTCTAGTGTAATATTATTTGTATTGACTGTAAATAGATATTGTATGAATGTTCTTCACCGTAAGAGTTCATCTCTAGTGTAATATTATTTGTATTGACTGTAAATAGATATTGTATGAATGTTCTTCACCGTAAGAGTTCATCCCTAGTGTAATATTATTTGTATTGACTGTAAATAGATATTGTATGAATGTTCTTCACCGTGAGAGTTCATCCCCAGTGTAATATTATTTGTATTGACTGTACATAGATATTGTATGAATGTTCTTCACCGTAAGAGTTCATCCCCAGTGGAATATTATTTGTATTGACTGTAAATAGATATTGTATGAATGTTCTTCACCGTGAGAGTTCATCCCCAGTGTAATATTATTTGTATTGACTGTAAATAGATATTGTATGAATGTTCTTCACCGTAAGAGTTCATCTCTAGTGTAATATTATTTGTATTGACTGTAAATAGATATTGTATGAATGTTCTTCACCGTAAGAGTTCATCCCCAGTGGAATATTATTTGTATTGACTGTAAATAGATATTGTATGAATGTTCTTCACCGTAAGAGTTCATCCCCAGTGGAATATTATTTGTATCTTCTTGCAGAGACGAATTACTTTGCTATTCGTGACTTTTGTGGATAATATAATTTATCCATTTTTTCAAACTGTTCTGTAATCAACACAATAATTATGGTCTACAATATCAAACTATTAAATTCTGTAGAAATAATAGCTTCAGTGACTAATTTCAACCTTATCACTACTAGAACTGTCGTACATCTGCCAACACACTATTTTCTTTTCTCTCAGAAAATAAATAATAGGCAGAAATAGCTGATAGAGCTCTGTTTGCACCAAGTTTCCGAGTACTGTGAGTGTTCGAGTACTGCGATGCTCCACTAGTTAGAACTTACAGTGGCCGTACTCGGACAGTGGGGGGTAGCACAGGTCATGCTAGGTCAATTATTTGTTAAATTAGGTTTTCTTCACTTTGCAGACGATACCACAATATTAATGAGTGGCAATAATTTAACTGAGTTTTACCGGGATATCAAAAAATGGTGTTGGAAATGGTGAAAGAATGTGTATATTATTGTACGCTATTTGCACACGCATCTGTTGACAGAGAGAATGTTGTAATTAAAAGGGGAAACTCTCCTATAGACGAAATGTCCAATAATAACATTTTAGGAATAACCACAGGTAATAGACTCGACTACAATAATCACATCAACATTCTAACAAGGAAACTATCACGTGTGGTTGGTGTGATGCGTAGGTTGGTGAACTGTGTCCCCTGATATTCTCTCTACTATCTACTGTTCTATGTTTTATCCACAACTGATATGTGCAATATCTATCTGGGGTGGTTGTGGCATCACAAATAATACCAAAGTAGTTAGGGTTCACCACTAACATTTGCTATTATTTAACGATATTACAAATAGAAGAAACCTCTCTTTTTCCACAATGTGTGTAAATACTTCTACCTATGTATTTGTTTCGTAAATTCATTGCATTACTAAGCCATAGTCATTATTACAGCAATAAAATTATTTAATTAATAACAATTCATCCCCATTGAACTAGATTTAAAATGCACAATGAAATTACTGTTCCTAAACTAAATAAAACTGTGAGTGAGTGAGAATATTTTTTCAATGCTGCAATCAGGTGCAATGAACTTCCTACCGAAGTTAAAGACCTTATCAGTAAAGATAAGATAAAGCGAAGCAGTACCTGCATGGTGACTTGTGATGATGAATCCTACGCTCTACATTCAGTTCTAAATTTTAATGTACCGATTTAATAAATACCGATTTTAAATAAAATTTCTTGAGATCAAATAACTAAGCAATTTATTTTACGCACTAATGTGGATAAATTTGGATGAAACTATACACAGAAATGTGTATAGTTTTTGGAGGGTTTTTGCCACATGAGTTTTTGTCCTGGAATCCAAAACAGCTCCTTTTTAACAAAGAGCGAAAACATTGAATGGATTGTCTCTGCCAGACGAACCCATCCACACATATCCCAACCATTGCTGTAAGGGCACACACTGCAGTTTCATGTTAAAGAGGAATTATTTTTAACTTGCTCACCATGTACACTTTAAAATAAACTGACATATTAAGTATATTTGTATTTTCATCTAAAATGATAAAATTTCAATTCACTCGAGCTACGAGTCAAAATATTGTCAAAATGTCTCAAGATTTCGTCCGCTCTATTTCTTCATGACTACGCAGTATTTGACAATTGGCCATCTAAAAATATAAAATTATTGTCATCCTAATGAGCAATGTCACAGGGGTGGCAAATTTCCTGGGTGGAATTTAACGGGCGGAATACCAGGGCGGAATTTACCGGAGCGGAATATACCGGGGCGGAATTTATCGGGGCGGAATTTACCGGAGTGGAGTATGATATTAACAAAATAACACCTCATCAATCAGAAAAAAAAGAAAATGTCAATAAGGACCTAAAATGATATCTGTATAAAGTAAATATTAGAAACCAATTCAATACAATGTGATTTGTTGATCGTAGACAATTCGTTGACTGGTATCTTCCCGACAAGATTGGAACTGTGACAAAAGTAAGGGTAAACTTTCTCTTTGATTGGCATATGCGGCAATGGTTTTCTCATTCTTTTACCACACTTACCTGAATGGAGTTGCTATCTGGATAAGATCTACGAAGAAATAGTTCCTGAACTTAGCCGCGTATTCGCTAATCAGTTCTAGCGACTGGTTGTTTCAGGACAGTCCCCCTACACATCGTGTACGCACTGTCAGAGAAAAGATAGGAGAACTTTCTGACAAAAGTAGCATTGGGTCATGGTAGTGAGTGTACAAAAAGATACCCAGATTTAACGCACTGTCAGAGGAAAGATAGGAGAACTTTCTGACAAAAGTAGCATTGGGTCATGGTAGTGAGTGGACAAACAGATACTCAGATTTAACGCACTGTCAGAGAAAAGATAAGAGAACTTTCTGACAAAAGTAGCATTGGGTCATGGTAGTGAGTGGACACCAAGATACTAAATCACGCACTCTGATTATTTACTTAATTTCAATTCTACGGAAAACATCAACAATTTGCACGAGAAAAAATATCTCTTGAAATGACTTTGCTACAAACAATACACAGATGATAAAAAGGCATTGCGAGCAATGAGAAAAAAAACTAAATTATTCTGCGACAGAAATACAGGAACACGTGGTAGGAAATGGAACAATAATAATCCTAAATATTTCTTTCTTAACATTAAAACAGAGTTATTAAAAATTGGATTACATTTCTTTATTTATCTTCAATTTCTATTTACATTAAATCTGTTGCATATTTATCAATTTATTCACTTACCAGTTGCACCAGCACCTTTTTGGGAAAGTCAAAGAATACATTTTTAACTAAATTGTGAATAAAATGAAGAGTTCAACAAAGATAGAAATAAAAGAAATCGCCAAATATTGTTTACAGAACAGAATCAACTAGTATAGATTTCCACTTCAAATTTCGGTCTACTTGTTTTTCGCGGGCCACCCTGTATTTAATGTATGTATATAAATGAAAGACATTGCCTTTATTTCTCTAAGTCGTAATGATAAAAAGAAAATGTCCTTTCTTTGCATTAATTCATTTAATTGCATCAAAAGCTTCCTAAGTACTTTATATTAGATTCTCTGGGCAATAACTGTGATGGTAATTTGGAAAACTTTAGTCTTTTTTCATGGAAATTAAATACACCACAAATAGTCCCATGTTTTAAGTTACGGAATGGTTCGGTTATTATTAATTGCAACTGTACTTTCTTTGGATAATCTATTTAAATATAATCCATTAGTAAATTAAATAGTAGTTAAAATAGATATTGTTAAATTAATATATATATTAAAGAGTGTGTATAACATATCAAACACTTATTTGTGATTAATATTTTCTAAAGTGTATTACTTTCATTAGTGCTGTATAGAGTATATGAATTAGTTGTCGTTATTATTTACTCTCTAACCATATGAAAACTCTATGAAAATAGAGGATAATATTTCCATATAAGAACTAACCTATTTGCAATTAGTTTATTTATGGATTATGTAAACTAATACGAATGACGGTTAAAGATATTCTATAAATCCACCCCAAAATACCAAATAAGTTCAGTCACCATTCTTCTCTCAGGTAATTCGTCTAAGTAAAGACTACAATCTACCTCAAACAGGAGAAAGACATTGAAAATATGGTAAAGTTACGGCTAACTATGGCCAGTTCTAGGCCCCCTATTGCGTATGTTAACACCAACTGTTGCCTTATTAAGAGTGATGTAGCTTGGGAATACCGAGCATGAACACGCATTGAGGAGTTAGGAGGTTACTGTTATTGCTGACGCTGCAGATTGGATAGCAGTAGGGGTTCTAGGTCAATTCGCCGAAAACAAATTCGCCGAAAACACTTTTGCCGAAAACACATTCGCCGAAATCACATTCGCCGAAAATATGACAAATTTTCTAGCAGACTAAGGTTTACTACAAAATTTAAGTTTATTGAACATCCTGTGTTAAATAAGTATTTAAAATTGATCAAATTTTTTATTAACTATAAATTCAACAATAATTAATTGTCTGGTTTCAATGCCTAATAAATGCTTGTTCTTAGTCCCATTATAAACGCTTCTTAATAGATTGAGTAGGATTTATTAAATAATAAATATTTAGTAGTATTTATTTTATAATATATATTTAAGCCATTTATTCTATGATAAACTTTTCTATTTTTTAAAAGGAGTTGCTAAACAAAATTTATTTTGACTTCCTTTCTGTACTCAAATAATTTCTCCATATTGTCAATATCTTATAAAAGGAGTAGTTATATGAATATTCTTGTAACCTAGAAATAAATCTGTTTTAACTGTACCTTCAATAGTTGTTGATATATACGAATTTATAGTTGGATAGACTTTTTTGTGGGCCACCCTGTATAGTGAAAGCTTCACGAGCGATTCACAGTAGCAGACTGATTCTACAATGTATATAGAAGGATTGAAATAAAGTGAGACCAAAATAAACAAAAATAATTTCTTTTGTAACTGATAATTGTACACAGAAAATAGGATTACCATAGAATTAATAAACTGACACAAATAATGCAGCAATAACATTATATGAGTTAATTAAGTTAACGTAAATACCATTAAGTTTAACAAATAATCATGTAGAATATTGTAAAGTAATTTATACACATATATGTAAGTTCATCTATATGTAATTTCTTATGAAAATTGTTTACTTTTTTAAATACTAATTGTTTTCGGCGAAAGTGTCGTTCGGCAAATGTGTTTTCGGCGAATGGACCGGTCACCAGCCGTAGGTACGTCCTGAGTGGAGTTTGGGGATAAACTGTGAAGATATGAAGGGATTTTCTCATATCTGATTTAAATACTTGTTCGGAAAATTATTTTTTGAACTTGTTAGTATTTGGTTACATTTCTTTGAATGGTGATAGGAAATATTAAGCAGCTACTGATTGGTTCATTCGCAAGGTGAGTGAATGTACCTACCTAACTGTCCAACAGCTGATTGATGTTGTGGTTAACTTTAGAAATATTCACGTTCATCCATTTAGGTTTACTCCATCACCTCTGCATTTAGTGTGTTAATTACTGACCTGAAAGTACTTTGATGTTTTTATGGCTGTACCAATACCACGATTATTACCAATACTAGTACCTACTATACTTGGTATTAAAAATCTACCGATACTTAAAAATCACTGATACTTAAAAACTGGTTGATATAACTAGTAGCTAAAATTAATACTACTACCGATTCATGGTATTAGTAATCTGCTGATACGTGTACACTGTTAATTCGATACCTAAAGATCACCGATAAAAGGGACCAATATAAAGAGTATCAATTATCAAGAGAATCTGTACAACGCTAGTTTTTTTAAATACATTTATTTAAACTCATATCTTGTCAAAAATATAAACAAAATAAAATAAACACACAAAATAGTTACTCAAAAAATTGTGTGTAACCTAATTACAATAAAAACTGTATATACTAGAACATACTGTTTTTCTTTATATATTTTAATAGAGTTTTATACTATTACCCAATCTACTTTCAGAACATTGCATTGCAAGTGTGATACTATTGAGAAGGCGGAAGATTTTGTCTCCAGTGTTCGCAATCTTTGAAGTTAAATGCTTTGGATTTTAAAGTTACTATTTTATTATTACTATATTTTCAAGCCTGCAAAACTCCCAGTTTCATAGTGTGGCAAAAATCTGCCAATCCTGTTGTATTAGTCACACTTAGTTATTGTTTAATGTTTATATTTTGCATATGTTGTAATTAGCTAATGTATTTTAACTACTCAGCAGAATTGTCTTATGATAACATTTCCTGGTTCTAGCTATGACTCATGTTTGCTGTTTATCATTATATAAAAGGATGTGTAAATCTTTCTAGTGTCAGTTGTCTACAGAGCATTGTAGAGGGTTCTCCTGTATTAATCACTTATACTTTTAAACTTGTAAAAACCACTGTTCATTTAACCTATGTTTTATAAAATCCTACTGAAATAATTTAAGGTCACCAGAATAAAATATTACAGGGTCACCACCAAGCTCAGAAACAATTTGTCGTCACAATCATTTCAGATTGCCACACTAATTTATGGATACTGAAAATTAGTGTGCTTAATGCATTATTTGTTCAACTTCGAAGTCATTAGGAAATGCTTAGTAAAGATTAAAATGGAAAAGCAGGAAACCTCGATACTGGAAAAGCTCCTGACAAGATTTAGATAGGAAAGGTATCTTTCTATATAGTAAGTCAAAGAAAGGTTGTAACATTGGCTCTAACTAAACATCATGACAATGTGATTTGCCACTAACTTTCATAAAACAAAGGACATGTGATTACAATTAAATCTCATAATTCTAGTTGAATTGAAAATAAGTTGATACATTTTTGTTAAGTGGATCAAATGAAATTGACTAAAACTCTTGTTGACGAAGCTGATTGATGTGTGATAGTTGAGGTCTTTGAAACATGGAGTCCAGTTATTTGTAAATTAAGTCTCCAATTGTGTTTTTGGGAGTTTTTTCTTTTTAGTTTCAAAAAGTTGCCATTGAAAGTATATCACTCAAGTTGCCATTGAAAGTATATCACTCAAGTTGTCATTGAAAGTATATCACTCAAGTTGCCATTGAAAGTATATCACTCAAGTTGCCATTGAAAGTATATCACTCAAGTTGCCATTGAAAGTATATCACTCAAGTTGTCATTGAAAGTATATCACTCAAGTTGTCATTGAAAGTATATCACTCAAGTTGTCATTGAAAGTATATCACTCAAGTTGCCATTGAAAGTATACCACTCAGGTTGCCATTGAAAGTATATCACTCAAGTTGCCATTGAAAGTATATCACTCAAGTTGTCATTGAAAGTATATCACTCAAGTTGCCATTGAAAGTATACCACTCAGGTTGCCATTGAAAGTATATCACTCAAGTTGTCATTGAAAGTATATCACTCAAGTTGCCATTGAAAGTATACCACTCAGGTTGCCATTGAAAGTATATCACTCAAGTTGCCATTGAAAGTATATCACTCAAGTTGCCATTGAAAGTATACCACTCAGGTTGCCATTGAAAGTATATCACTCAAGTTGTCATTGAAAGTATATCACTCAAGTTGCCATTGAAAGTATACCACTCAGGTTGCCATTGAAAGTATATCACTCAAGTTGCCATTGAAAGTATATCACTCAAGTTGTCATTGAAAGTATATCACTCAAGTTGCCATTGAAAGTATACCACTCAGGTTGCCATTGAAAGTATATCACTCAAGTTGCCATTGAAAGTATATCACTCAAGTTGCCATTGAAAGTATATCACTCAAGTTGTCATTGAAAGTATATCACTCAAGTTGCCATTGAAAGTATACCACTCAGGTTGCCATTGAAAGTATATCACTCAAGTTGCCATTGAAAGTATATCACTCAAGTTGCCATTGAAAGTATATCACTCAAGTTGCAATTGAAAGTATATCACTCAAGTTGCCAGTAGATTGATGACTATAGCCCTACTTTTAAACATGACATAATTCTGACAGAGTAATAAATTCATTAGTAGTAGACTAGTAGATGCTTATTTTTTCTAAGTTATTGAACTTATTGTATCTGAATTTCAGAATTAATTTCTTCTAGCTAGTTATTTATTCTTATTTAAAATGGGTTTGAAGAAACAAAACAAAAGTGAAACTACAGACATGGAGAAGGAAGTGGAGAGAAAGAACCGTAAAGAATACATCACAATTTATTTCTCCAACGTGTTTTCAATCATGAAAAACAGTGGCTTCATGGATCACATTGCTGATGCTGAACAAATTCTCTTTGACAAGTAAGTCTTTAATTAAAGTTAGAAAAAATATGTCTATTAATGTTTTAGTAGTGATGGGACGATACCAAAAATTTTAACGATTCTGATACGATTCCCGATACCTGATTATTTTTTCATTAGGCTAGATATTTAGCTACTTAGAGATACCTTACCATGTACCATATTAAATCTTCAAATTATTAATAATTTCATAAGTTAATTCGTAGTGTTTACATGTAGGCTGAAGCTTATATGGTAAAGCCATGTTTCTTCATTGAAACTCTTCTAACACATTATTTTTCATTTTATTGAGTAATCATTAATGTAAATACTAAATAGTAAAATTCTTAAAGCTGTAATAAAGCGTAGATTCATACTTAATTCCTCTCTAAACAGTGAACATTTAATTCATAACCTTTGAAAGGAAAACTTAGTAGTATTATAAACTAGCTAATTAATAAAATCTTAGCTAATAACCTAATACTTCAATAAGTCTCTAAGCAGTAAAAATTTAAATTCATAACCTTTGAAAAAAATCCCAAATAATATTGTAAGATTAGCAACTCTGGTAATTGTAAGTTTAGCAGAGTTGGCTGATTTTCCTCTCACTGAAAATTTACTACTGCTCCCTGTTGAAATTTGGCAACACCTTGAAAGTTGAAACCTACACTAAGTTAAATATCATACTATTGGAAGTCTGGAATATATTTAATTTAATTGAAATTACGGTACAAGATGTTTATTTAGTTACTAGCTACTTACTGACGTATTAGGCAGTATTGTGCTAGACCATATCTAGAAATACATAGTACATTTTAAGTTATTATAGGACATAGCTATATACTTATTACCGCATTACATATAAAACACAAATAAATTAATAATAGTTTTAGGTATCGGAATCGCCCTAAAATATTGCAACTCTGATTCCCGATACCTTGAAAAAACAATTCTCCGATTATTCTGATTCGATTTGATTAATCGTCCCATCACTAGTTTTTAGGGCTATATAGAGATACCATAATTATTACTAATACTAGTACCTAATATACTTGGACCATGGTATAAAAAATCTACTGATACGTAAAAATCACTGATAGCTAAAAATCACTGATACTTAAAAATCACTGATACTTAAAAAAATGAAAAAATGGTTGATATATTGAGTAGCTACTAATACTAAAATTATTACTGATACCTATTCATGGTATTAGTAATCTGCCCATACTGGTACATCATTAATCTAATACCTAAAGATCATTGATAAAAGGGGCCAAAATAACAAGTCTCGATTGTCAAGAGTATCTGTACAGCCTTGTTTTTTTTAATACATTTATTTAAACTCATGTCTTGTCAAAAAATCTAAGCAAGATAAACTAAACACAAAAAATAGTTTCTAATTTTAATGGGAATATATGTGAAATTATCCCTTCAAAACCAATTGTTTATTCTTTATTTCCATAATTCAGTAACTGATCTAATTAATGTCTATCAATTACAGGAAATGATCGGTTCAATTTTATTATATCCAATGGGTACAAAAGGGATATCTTAACGATGGTATCTTAACGGACTTTTAGGGAAAGGGTTAAAAAAGAGGATACAAGCAATCAACATCATTCGATACTTTTGAGAAAGAAACCATGTTATTTCAGAGTTATTGAAATAAATAGGTATAGTTATTCTTATTTGAAATTATGGTTCATAACATCTATTTACTAGAACATACTTCTTTTCTTTTTATTTCTTAATAAAGTTTTATATTTTTACCTAATCTACTTTCAGAACATTGCATTGCAAGTGTGATACTATTGAGAAGGCAGAAGATTTTGTCTCCAGTGTTCGCAATCTTCACTTGGGTAGTGACATTGTCTCCAAAGTATTCCGACTGGGGCCTGCGTTCTTGGCGATGAGAAATAACGGATACAAAAATATGAAAAATGTGTAAGTTGGTAACTGTTTTCAATATCATTTCGGAAGGGAATGTACGTATTTTTAACCTAGCTTCATTTTATGATAAATTTTAACTAGTCTTGTTAAGAATATTATGTTTTCATTAACTAATATCTACTGATGTGTGCATTAGTTATTTTCAGTTCCAAACCTAAATAGCTTACATTTAGTGGTATGTTCCTCTAAAATAACTGAGAGGTGTTTAGATTATTTTGGCTGCTGATATTTTCTATGGTGGAATCCTTTATGAATAATTAAATATTTTGAAAGTAGCTTTGCAATGGCTGTAGCCAACTCTTAACATGGACTGTTTTCTTTCAGTCTCGTTATCAGAGATCTTCCAGTTCACTCGTCAGACTTCATCAACAACACTTTTCCCACCGCTGTGGACATCTGCTTGAAGAAAAAGTGAGTATCTTTTAATCTCTATTATATTCAGAATTGCACTTTAGTTCATTATCAATTTACTAAAAACTTCTTTAATATGTATTTTTATTTATTATTTCACTACTTCTTAAGCTTCTTGTCAAACTGCTTAATATTCACAATATTTCTACAGAATGGCTGTGGTTCTTTTTGAAAATGAAGACTTGGCAAACTTAGCTTACGTAACTTTTCAAAGTATGGATTTCCCGCCTCAAATTCACCCTAAAGTTGACAGAATGATTCCCAAGAGCGCATCTCTCCCTCAGGAGGAAGATTTTGATGACGTGAGTGAGATATTCTTAAAATTAGCATATCTAATGTTTCTAACATTTCACACAACTTATTTGTACCATATTAATATTTGCAGCATATTACCATTTGTTTTTGCAGCCCAATGTGTTGGTTCATGGTCACCCAAACAAACTGGTGAGTAACCCCGCAGTGGTTTGCGTTCAGCTACAACGATTCTTTGACCTGAAGAGTCAAATGAAGCTGTTAGAGAAACTGAGGACTGCTGAGGATATTATGCTATCCAGGTGAGCGAAGGGGAGCCTCAGTGAGTGAAAGGGAGCCTCAGTGAGTGACGGGGAGCCTCAGTGAGTGAAGGGGTGCCTCAGTGAGTGAAGGGGAGCCTCAGTGAGTGAAGGGAAGCCTCAGTGAGTGAATGGGAGCCTCAGAGAGTGATGGGGAGCCTCAGTGAGTGAAGGGGAGCCTCAGTGAGTAAAGGGGAGCCTCAGTGAGTAAAGGGGAGCCTCAGTTAGTAAAGGGGAGCCTCAGTGAGTGATAGCTAAGCTGCCTCTCTTTTTGTAATAGAGTACCAACTGCACATTAGATAGCTAGGCCAACTCATGGTCACCCAAACAAACTGGTGAGTAACCCCACAGTGGTTTGCGTTCAGCTACAACGATTCTTTGACCTGAAGAGTCAAATGAAGCTGTTGGAGAAACTGAGGACTGTTGAGGATATTATGCTATCCAGGTGAGCGAAGGGGAGCCTCAGTGAGTGAAAGGGAGCCTCAGTGAGTGAAAGGGGGTCTCAATGAGTGAAGGGGAGCCTCAGTGAGTGAAGGGGAGCCTCAGTGAGTAAAGGGGAGCCTCAGTGAGTAAAGGGGAGCCTCAGTGAGTAAAGGGGAGCCTCAGTGAGTGATAGCTAAGCTGCCTCTCTTTTTATAATAGAGTACCAACAGCACATTAGATAGCTAGGCCAACTCATTGAACACTATACATATGGATATAGAAACATTATTCAAGATGGTGCAAAACTATTTTCTGAGAGGGTTGGTTAACGACAGGAAGTAAGCATTTATAGACATTCGAAACCCTTGAGAACAGCGTGTTACTTCCGAGCATTGTGTTGAAATACTTAGTTATATATATACATATTTAGATTATAGTAGCGTCAGACCGGGTGGCCTTGAGCACCTCGAAATTCCGGGTGAAGTTGCGCATCGGTATTTGACGACGGATGCGTGAAAATATTTCAAATTTGACAACACCATTGGAAAGAGCAGCTTTTAAACCCCTCAGTCCATAAATATCACGAAAATCTTAAGAGATTAAGTATAAATACTAAGTGTTCAAATAGAGACCTATGTTTTTTATAGCAAAATAATTGTTTTTGACTAGAATCGAATCTCGGCGAACTTTGCTGTAGTGTTGATAATTATGCTCAAATTTGATTGCAATTTACGTTGGATACGCATAATTTACTGTAGATTAACGTCATGTAAGATGAATGCGCAAGATATTCCCCCGTATGCGCAAGAATACGGGGGGAATATTTTGATTCACGGGTGGACTTGCGCACATTTTTTTACAAATGTTAAAGTAAAGAGCTATTATTCATTAATAAACCTGTGATATTCATCCCCGATACTCCTATAGGGCTCATGTCGCTTCTGCCTGACGGACCCAACTCTGAGATTGCGAAGGATACTGTGGTGATTGTTGTAGGGCGCTAGTGATAAAGTAAAGTAACCACAGTTTCTGTGTGACCAATGTTCGGAATAGTAAACATGTTGATCTGCTGCTATGCAACTGCCCTGATCTGCAGCTATGCAACTGCTGTGAATCAGCCCCGATCTACTGCTATGCAACTGCAGTGAATCTGCACCGATCTACTGCTATGCAACTGCCGTGAATCTGCACCGATCTGCTGCTATGCAACTGCCGTGAATCTGCCCCGATCTACTGCTATGCAACTGCCGTGAATCAGCACCGATCTGATGCAATGCAACAGCTGTGATTCTGCCTTGTTCTGTTGCTATGCAACTGCCGTGAATCTGACCCGATCTACTGCTATGCAACTGCCGTGAATCTGCCCCGATCTGATGCAATGCAACAGCTGTGATTCTGCACCGATCTGCTGCAATGCAACTGCCGTGAATCTGCTACAATGCAACTACCCGTCACTGCCATGAATCTGCCCCGATCTTCTGCTATGCAACTGCCGTGAATCGGCCATGATATGCTGCTATGCAACTGTCGTAGAGACATATTAAGGGCAGTTGCATAGCAGATCGGGGCAGATTCTCGGCAGTTGCATATCAGCTGATCGGGCCAAATTCATGGCAGTTGCAAGCAGATTCACAGCAGATCGTGGGAGACTCACTTCAGTTTCACAGCAGATCGTGGCAGACTCACGGCAATTGCACAGCAGATTGGTGCAGTTGCATAGAAGGTTGGGGCATTTTCACAGCAGATCGTTGCAAACTCACGGCAGTTTCACAGCAGATCGTTGCAAACTCACGGCAATTACACAGCAGATCGGTGCAGTTGCATAGAAGGTTGGGGCAGATTCACAGCAGATCGTTGCAAACTCACAGCAATTGCACAACAGATCGGTGCAGTTGCATAGAAGGTTGGGGCAGATTCACAGCAGATCGTTGCAAACTCACGGCAGTTTCAAAGCAGATCGTGGTAGACTCACAGCAATTGCACAGCACATCGGGGCAGTTGCATAGAAAATTGGGGCAGATTCACGGCAGTTGCACAAAATTCACCCGGTTTTCCCCCACGAACTTTGTGCACAGTTTTTTGATGATAACTTTTTCGATGATAACTTAAAGAGTTGAAACTTGGTGTGCAGCTAGGTGTACCCTTCTTCTATCTGCACACAAAAAATCAGATTGCTGACTTCTTCAGTTTTTTCGTAAATTCAAAGTATGCGGAAAATGCGCCAAGCCACCCGGCCCGACGCTACATAGCATAATCCCCTCACCCAATGAAAAAAAAATAGAACAATGGATTTTACCACAAATTTTTCTATCAACTAACAACCAAGTTATTATTATTATCTTGTACAACGTTCCAAATAACGGCAAATTCAAAAACTTGTTGCTAAGATTATTAATAGATAATATCAAATATTTTAAGTAAACTTTAAAAAAGATATTCAATGGACCTTTTTACGGAATGGAACAAAATAACATGCCAGTGCCATAATTTTACACTTTTTATACATTTCCATTTTTCCTAACCTATTTGTTACATAAGAATATTTCATTTCTATTCTACTTCATAGATAATTATAATATTATTATAAATATTGATCAAACAAATATTTCATTTTGATGTTTAAACTTGTCTGAACATGTTTTAACTTGTCTGAACATGTTTTAACTTGTCTGAACATGTTTTAACTTGTCTGAACATGTTTTAACTTGTCTGAACATGTTTATACTTGTCTGAACATGTTTTAACTTGTCTGAACATGTTTTAACTTGTCTAAACATGTTTTAACTTGTTTTAACATGTTTTCCATGTTTGTAGCTAATTTTCCATTTTCACTATAATTTTTGTTCTAAATATTGTTCATTTTGTACACGTTGTTTGACTGAATTTTGTTGGCAGATCCTGTTCGCTCTCCTTCGGTGCTGGTGTCGATGTTTGGGAGCGAAGGAAACTACTCGAGGGTTTGGATGTGGACGGGGAGAGGGTGGTGGTTGAGAAACGCATTCGTATAGTGCTGAGAGACTATTTCGCATAGTGCTGAAAAACGACTTCGCATACTGTTGAGAAACGACTCCGCTTACTGCTGAGAAACACCTTCATTAGAACCGGATTCATTAGAAGTTACACCATATCTTCGGCTAGGCCGTGTCACCTCCTCAGATACTCCAACTCTGAGCAATGAGCATTTCACCCATATGTGCCTCACAGACTCTTTCTCCACTCCGCACAACCTGGGCCGTACTTCATTGGTTTTAACCACCATCTTCAGCCATCTACTTCAGGAAAGTGGGTGATTTGATGGCTAGAAGCAGTATCCCCAGGACTGTCAAATGCAGGGTCCATTTTGAGTCATTGGAGTCTGCGGTATCTCGGTCAGCATTGTGTTTGATGTTACTGCTTTGTTACTATCAGAGCACACCAGGGCCAGATAATCAACAAAAGTAATCCCTCCAAACTGTCCCAGCATATCATCTAAGATCAACGAGAAGAGTAGAAGGGATGGTGCAGCTCACGTATGCAGCCCTCTCTAAATACCCTCATCTTGCTGCGTTCATTCTCTATCATTGTCACTGTTGCACGTTTGATCAGACACGCTGTGGTCCATGTTCTTCGCTTTTAACCACCATCAGGTCGGGCGAGCTACATCCTGACCCTTCCCCACTCTGATGTAGAGTGTTGCTCTCCCGTACTTGATAGTAATCAGGACCACTTAGTGTAAAAGGCCTTCCAGGGCCTCCCTCTCTCTTTAGTTGCAGCCACTGTTTACTACATTGGATGATGCGCATTAAAATCGCCGCACCAGTTATCTTTGTAATGTTCATCATATCAAATACCTCATTCTTCCGTGTGAACTGCAACCTTATGGGTTCATATATTCAATCTTTCTATCCTATACACTACTCCTGACGAGGCCCTTTCCCCTTTGCAGTTCTGCTCCACTGCATTTCTGGTTTTCCCCGGATGGAGGAGTATCCAGGGAATTCTGGTGCCCTACCCTGATGTCCAAGTATAGACTCTTGTACCAGGATTACATCAATTTTTTCTCTCTCGACCAGTTGCCTCATCTTATCTGTCTTTAGGGCTAGGTAGTCGCATTCCCATTGCATTATGATTATTTCTTTCCTCTTAGATGTTCTTCCTCCTACTCTTTTTATACTTGGGGTCTGGTTTGACATAGGGTCTGATGCATCGTGACCCGTCGTCTTCTTAGTCCGTTTCACATTCTATGGGCTCCCTCTACACATTTACCGCATATCGCCATTCACCACTGGCGCTCGATCACCACACATCTGCTTCCAACGGTTGGGCCAACGTCACTCGGTGAATCACCTCCCATAGCAATTCTGCACAATTGCAGTACACTGCGGTGAACTGAAACCAACAGCAACCTGCATAAATTGTTGCTATACATGATGAAAGCTTCAATTGATGACTGTTCTCAAAGCTATGGTTAGAGTTTGAGAAATTATATTATATTAAAATACTCTATACAGTTATAGTGATATGGTTTTTTTAATGTGCTTCATAGTAAAGTATTAATATATATAAACATAAATATAATAAAAACATATTTCAAATTATTTTTAACCTATCAAGAAACTATATATTACTTGAATCAATGAAAAAAAGTAATTTGGTAACAAAATGTAAATTTTATTACAAGTGAAAATATTGACCTTCTATTTTTTTGACGAAAAGGCAGAAAATCAGGCCGTATCATTAAGTAAGCCATGGTTCAGGCGGTTCTGCGAACTTTTATATTTTTAGGAACCGGTTCGCTCGAACCGGTGCGAACCCTTCAATCCCATCACTGCCTATATGTAATCCGTATTATTTTAGTAATATTTTATTTTATTACGGGTTTAAGTTTCCTTGCTTTATACCTAATTCATAACTTACTCATATACAGAGATGGTCGTAAAGTACATCGAAAGTACTTAAGTACTGAGTACAAGTACTCGTAAATCAATGTACTTGAAGTAGTTGCCCAAGTACTCAAATAAAAAAGTACTTTCAAAGTACAAGTACCAAGTACTTTTTAAAGTACTTAGAAGTACCAAGTACATTTACTATACAATTTAAAAATAAAAAATAAAAATTTATACCGTTAACTCTGATAGTAGATCTTCTCAGTGACTCTTTTCTCTGATAGTACATCATCACAGTGACTCTTTTCTCTGATAGTACATCATCACAGTGACTCTTTTCTCTGATAGTACATCATCACAGTGACTCTTTTCTCTGATAGTACATCATCACAGTGACTCTTTTCTCTGATAGTACATCATCACAGTGACTCTTTTCTCTGATAGTACATCATCACAGTGACTCTCTTCTCTGATAGTACATCATCACAGTGACTCTTTTCTCTGATAGTACATCATCACAGTGACACTTTTCTCTGATAGTACATCATCACAGTGACTCTTTTCTCTGATAGTACATCATCACAGTGACTCTTTTCTATGATAGTACATCATCACAGTGACTCTTTTCTCTGATAGTACATCATCACAGTGACTCTCTTCTCTGATAGTACATCATCACAGTGACTCTTTTCTCTGATAGTAGATCTTCTCAGTGACTCTTTTCTCTGATAGTACATCATCACAGTGACTCTTTTCTCTGATAGTACATCATCACAGTGACTCTTTTCTCTGATAGTACATCATCACAGTGACTCTTTTCTCTGATAGTACATCATCACAGTGACTCTCTTCTCTGATAGTACATCATCACAGTGACTCTTTTCTCTGATAGTACATCATCACAGTGACACTTTTCTCTGATAGTACATCATCACAGTGACTCTTTTCTCTGATAGTACATCATCACAGTGACTCTTTTCTCTGATAGTACATCATCACAGTGACTCTTTTCTCTGACAGTGCATCATCACAATGACTCTTTTCTCTGACAGTACATGATCACAGTGACTCTTTTCTCTGACAGTACATGACCACAGTGACTCTTTTCTCTGATAGTACATCATCACACTAACTCTTTTCTCTGATAGTACATCATCACAGTGACTCTTTTCTCTGATAGTACATCATCACAGTGACTTTTTTTTTCTCTGATGGTACATCATCACAGTGACTCTTTTCTCTGATGGTACATCATCAATCACAGTGACTCTTTTCTCTGATGGTACATCATCACAGTGACTCTTTTCTCTGATAGTACATCATCACAGTGACTTTTTTTCTCTGATGGTACATCATCACAGTGACTCTTTTCTCTGATGGTACATCATCACAGTGACTCTTTTCTCTGATAGTACATCATCACAGTGACTCTTTTCTCTGATAATACATCATCACAGTGACTCTTTTATCTGATAGTACATCATCACAGTGACTCTTTTCTCTGAGAGTACATCATCACAGTGACTCTTTTCTCTGATAGTACATCATCACAGTGACTCTTTTCTCTGATAGTACATCATCACAGTGACTCTTTTCTCTGACAGTACATCATCACAGTGACTCTTTACTCTGATAGTACATCGTCACAGTGACTCTTTTCTCTGATAGTACACCATCACAGTGACTCTTTTCTCTGATAGTACATCATCACAGTGACTCTTTTCTCTAATAGTACATCATCACAGTGAGTCTCTTCTTTGATAGTACATCATCACACTGACTCTTTTCTCTGACAGTACATCATCACAGTGACTCTTTTCTCTGATAGTACATCATAACAGTGACTCTTTTCTCTGGTAGTACACCATCACAGTGACTCATTTCTCTGATAGTACATCATCACAGTGACTCTTTTCTCTAATAGTACATCATCACAGTGAGTCTCTTCTTTGATAGTACATCATCACACTGACTCTTTTCTCTGACAGTACATCATCACAGTGACTCTTTTCTCTGATGGTACATCATCACAGTGACTCTTTTCTCTGATAGTACATCATCACAGTGACGTTTTTTTCTCTGATGGTACATCATCACAGTGACTCTTTTCTCTGATTGTACATCATCAATCACAGTGACTCTTTTCTCTGATGGTACATCATCACAGTGACTCTTTTCTCTGATAGTACATCATCACAGTGACTTTTTTTCTCTGATGGTACATCATCACAGTGACTCTTTTCTCTGATGGTACATCATCACAGTGACTCTTTTCTCTGATAGTACATCATCACAGTGACTCTTTTCTCTGATAGTATATCAACACAGTGACTCTTTTCAATGTACGCGTTTGGCAATTATTGGTTGCAATATCTATAGGTACCATAAAATAATTATAGGCATTCTACTTCAATTGGTCAATATAGCTCATGTACATGATTGTAATTCAGAATATATAAAATATTATCTTCATATAAAATTATAAAATGTCTTAGTTCCGATTCTACTGTTTGACAAATAAATTTTCAACATGTTGAATCTCTTCTGGCTCTTCAAACTCTAGGTTTTATTGTTTGACAACACTAAAATCCAACAGTTTTTATCCAGTTTGTTAGTGTGTACGGTGATGTAAATATATTATTAGATGGGAAAAAGATTAAATTTTACAGAGATTATAGAACGAATCTATTGGAATCTCTTGAATCCAATTGGCAACATCTAGCAACTTTAGCGACACTGTCGTAAGTTTGACTGTCATTTTATTATAAAGGAAAAAAATGTACTTTATAAGGTACTTTTTACTTGGAAAGTAACAAGTACTAGAAAAAAGTACTTCTAAGTAATTATTTAAAGTACTTTTTAGAAAGTACTTAAAGTAGTACTTGAAGTACTTACTTGTTAATTAGTACTTTTACTTGGTACTTGGGAAGTACAATCCCGCCCATCTCTGCTCAAATTCCTAACAGTACACAATTGTATTCATTTAGGGTAAATTCCTAGTTCACGTCCCTATTTCATTTAGGACGTGAAATAGGAAGGGGGTATATAATCGTGAATTTATAATTATCTTATAATGATAACCATTTAAAAACAAAAACAAAACTATATAATTATATTTCAATTTGTTATTCAAAACGATATTCTTTAATTTGCTGAATTTCAATTTCAAATATTCATTTTTGGTATTATTTGTTTATGTGGTTAAGATACTAGATTTTCTGTCAATTAATGTATCTTAGTGCAATATATTTTAGTCAAATGAAAGGTAATTAGATTTAGGAAAGAATGATTTATAAATACCCCCTTCCTATAGTTCACGTCCCTGAAAGAAATAGGTACGTGAACAAGGAATTTACCCCTTTGAGTTCTAATGGCATTTACTGAACCTAATCAGTATTTTCATTGAACCCCCGAATATTCAAGCTTGTCGCCCACCTGATCGGAAACGACGCATCGAAACGGACACGAAGCATCAGACAAAAATCTAAACCATACATTTGAACGTGCTAACGCCCAACTGCTCGGATCGGAAACGAAACGACGCGGATATCCTTGAAAGAATATTTTTTTGATAGTTCTGATGCGTCCGAGAGATTGCGCATGCGCAGAACGGTGTATGGAGAGGCTGGGATGGAGATGGAAGATTGGAATAGCTGTGAATATTCTACTTCGTGATGAATACGTTGATATCAATTCATAATTAATTAGTTTCATTCAATTAACTTTAATATGATAAATCAGATCACGAAAAGTTATTGAAATAAGATGAATAACATTTTATTTACGTAATTTTTATTTACATGAATTTTGTTTACATAAATTTTATTTACATGAATTTTGTTTACATAAATTTTATTTACATAAATTTTGTTTACATAAATTTTGTTTACATAAATTTTGTTTACATAAATTTTATTTACATAAATTTTATTTACATAAATTTTATTTACATAAATTTTATTTACATAAATTTTATTCACATAAATTTTATTTACATAAATTTCATTTGCATACATTTTATTTGCATACATTTCATTTGCATACATTTCATTTGCATACATTTTGTTCGCATACATTTGTTTATACATAATTTTTTTATATACTTTTTAATATACTTTTCTTTATATGTTTCTTCTATAATTATTTTTAAATAAATTATTTTTCGTTTATATATTTTTCTACATATTTTTCTATATATATTGTTTTCAACACATATTTTTAATTTATTTTTTTGAGAAAAAAAAAATTTAATGGGGAAGTACACTAGTATCATAATAAATTAGAGAGATTCGAACTGAAAATTAAAATAACCACGTTGCTACCGATTTTTTTATCAAATACGTATCGTATAAAATAGTTGTGATGATCGATAAATATTAACTTTTAATTGTTATATTCTTATAAGTATTGTGATGTCGGCATCGTTTCTCTTCCGAAGTCATCTGAACTGGTGTGCGTACGAACGTCGTGTCGTGTCCGTTCCGAGACTTCGTAGGCTTCCGCGTCGTTTCCGATCCGATCAGGTGGGCGACAAGCTTTAAAGGTCCTCTCCAGGCTCCGGGAAAAAAATGAGTTTAGAACATAATATTATAGAACTAAGGTCTACGATCATTATTCTGCAAACCGCACACAATTCGGTTCGGTATATATTTTATAATTTGTTTTTAAAGTTTTTTAATACTCTGTGAGCAACAATTGAGCGAATCACTAATCTGATGCTGAAGAAGAAGATTGTACACTCTTTGTTTTGATTACAAATTTGAATTTTATAAACAAACCATGCGTTTTCGGCCATTATTTAAATTATTTTAGATATTAATTGTTTTCTAAAGTATATAAACGTTTCTATTATAAGCTCATTCAATTTTATACCTTTACATGAATATTATATGGATTTATTAAACCTAATACCTAGTTGACAATCAAAACAAATGGTGTACATTCTTTTTCTTCAGGCTGAAAATTTCTTAAATTAGTAAGTCGGAAGTAAAATAGGTTTTGTAGAGTTTTGATTTTAAAAATCTTTAAAAGCATATAAAATTAAAAATACGCAACCAAATTCGATGCGGTTTGCAGCAAAATGATAAGGAACATTAGCCTCGTTAAATAAAGCAATAAAAATATTTGCTTGGAGGGGTCCTTTAACATAGTATCTATACTATCATTTGATGTAAAGAGGCGACCAATAATCTCATTTGCTGAATAGATCTCATCAACCTCTTATTGTCTAGTAAAGCGCCTCACTTTTAATTTATTCGTAATTTTGAACATTCAGCACAGAGCTTACATCATTTCAATATACATATTACGCTATAAGGCAAGGCCTCAAAACCATTTTCTTTATCTAACTCATAGAAAGTAAATTGTTTAAGGATTTACAATTATTTCATTTATATGTAATAACTTCGAGTTGTATCTCTCAATCTATTCTGCTTTTCAGTCTATTCTGCTGAACAATGAATTACATACTATAATAACTATATTAAATCAGTTAGACAAATATAAAAGTAAACTTTTTATAAAAAAGACGTTGCAAATAAACTAATTACAATTTAGTAGTCGAATGCACATTCATTATATAATGTTTAAACAACAAATTACAATAGTAGTTATTTCTTATATATTTTCGTACCAATTTGATACATGTTCCGTACACGTTTGTTTGAGTTCACTGTATTGAACATCGTGTAATATTATGCGTTATAAATAAAGTTGTTACAGTCGAGTGTTGCGTGAATGTGACGTCATCAATGCAACTCACTAATATAGAAAATTATGTGATGAACAGATTGCATAACATAAAGTTTCCATTACAGTGTTCATACAATGATGATAATCAAATAGTTTGTATTACTTTCTTCACTTCAAATGCCTTTAACTTATTCTAGAGTAACGCATTGATGACGTCATTAATATAAAATCACCTCTATCGTCTTCACTATATTTATTCTATATACTGCGTGTGGCGCATTGTTATTCATTGGTCTGTGGCACTGAATTATATTCCTACTTTCAATTGTGTATTCATCTTTGATTCATTGGATTAAAGTGACTAGGTGAATAAAGGTGAGGTGAAATATTCAACTAATAAAACCGTTACAATGCTATTGATCATGAAGATTATTTAACAGTAACATTACCTAGCCTGGCCCTGTATTACATATTAGTTATATACCTATCCCCTCTGCAGAATATGGAACATTTTTCCCCAATATTGTTCAGTGTCTGAGACAAATCTGAGATAAATTTTAGAAATTTGTGATCTATGAAGTTTGAGTGAGAACATGAATTAATTCCTATATCACCATTAATTTAGCAGTTTAGCTTATGGAGTTTTTTAATTAATTCCTATGTTACACTTACAGTTAGCTCAGTCTGTATTTGGTACACAAAATCCCACTGACATTTCTTTTTCAAAAAGCTGAAAAAATCCACCAAGAATATCCAGTTATTTAACTTACTTTGCTGATCCACGGCCACCAACATATTTCCATTTTTTCCACCAAAATTTTAAATTTAATGTTAACACAGCTACTAGGCCCTACTAGCTAAACACAGCCTAAATAAATAGCTAAAAATCCCTGTCTGCAGAAACTGGTAAAGTGTTCATAGAGATCTCTTATTCTGTTCGCTATGTTTCAGAGGCTGGAAAATTGTAGGTAAGCAAATTTTTGAGCTAAAATTTCACAGAAAATCTGAGTGGCTGAGCCAAGCCAATTTTGCTCATTTTTGAAGATTTCGAACCAAAATTAAAAATTGGAATTAATTCAAAATTTAAAGCCAATTAGACATATCTGAGATTTGACCATTTGAAATGATCAAATCTAAGCCAATTAATTGGCTTTAACTGACATACTCATACATGGTCTGTTTGTAGCAAAACTAATGTAAATATAGGAATTATTTCAAAATTGTTCTGAGAAATATCCCAAATATCCACCATAATTTGCAGACTGGTAAAAAATCCACTGACTTTGCCAGAATATTATTTTCAAAGGGTGAAAATTCCACTGACAAGTTGATGGCATTTACCATGAAATACAGTCTGCCTGAGTTCTGGCAGTTACCAGATAGCCCAGTCTGCAAAGCATGCCCAATCAGTCTCCAGATATTTAATTTTTGGGACAATTTGTCTCCAAGACTGAAGACTCCAGAGATAATCTCTTGAAATTTCTCTTCAAAATGGCCAAAAATCTCAAATTACTCTCCAATAATTACAAATAAACATAGGAACTTAGGAAGCAATTGGTAAAATGTTGCCGGATAATTCAGAAGACTAATATCAAGGCCTTTATAGTCGCCGAATAAACTTACCAACTTCATGCATGTTTTGCAGACTGGCAGTTAGCTACCATTAATTTAGCATTTTAGGCTTTTAGCCGAGTAGCTACCACCAGTCTGAAGACTGTTTTTGGTGCACAAAATCCCACTAACTTCTTCAAAAAGCGATAAAAATACACCATAAAGTTTCAGTAATTTGGCTGATAATTGGTTCCTACAACATTTTCCCCCTTTATCCACCGAAAATGAATGGTAACATAAGATTAAATAGCTAAAAGTCCTCCGACTTTGACTGAATATTATATTCAAAAAGGGAAAAATTCCACTGACATGTCGGTGGAATTTACCACAAAATACAGACTGGGCCAAGTAAAATAGTATGACTCATAAACTTTCCATTTTTCTCTCCAGCTCTCTTCAAAAATAACAAAATTTCTATCCAAAATAATCAAATTATGATTAATTATCATAAATTCTCTCCAATATATTATTAGTTTTATTACCAGTCTGAAAAGAATGTCTCCACAGTTGAGAAACTGGTAAACTGTTCTCCAAGAAATCCTCTATTTTGGCTTCTATTCTCAGTAAAATACATGTAATTAAATATAGGAATAAATTAATAATTGTTTGCACAGAAAATGTTAAAAATTTCCCATGTTTTGCAGACTGGGACTTGGTCACAGCATTAATCCACAAATCCTGATATACTTTTCATACTGGCATTGCCAGTCTGAAAGTATCTTATTTCTCCTCTGAGTCTATGCTACAATGTCATTTTTCCAGTCTGGCAAAATGACATTGTAGCATAGAAGAAAATTAAATATTTCTCACCATTTGCACTGAGACTTGGGAGAGATAAAAATAACTGTCATAATGCCACCAATAAAATGGCAAGTTTGGACATGCGTTATTATCTGGGCTTTTAGCTGAGGGAAATTCTGAATCTGGTGTTGTCTGGCTGCTGAGAGTCTGTCTACATATCTAAAATCTGACTTTAGCTGAGCGGTGGCTGTGGTGCCACACATAACTTTCTATCAGATACACAGTGGTCAGTGATGTGATTTGAATGAAGTTTTATGATATATGTAGTAAATTTGATAATTATTGTATAAAATTCATGACTGATGGATGTACCTTAATGATTAAATCCAATCCATGTTAGCTTTGACCGGGTTACCTCTTCGGACTATTCCATCATATTCAGGAGTATCGGGGTAATATAACATGAACTTCTAATATTATAAGCTAATGTTAAAATAATATTAATATAATAATACAAAAATAACATTCAACATAAATATAACATTCAAACATTATAATAACATTAATATAATGTTCGATTGCTAGCTGGGTATATGGAACTAGTGGTGTTCATTAATGCATATATGGAACTAGTGGTGTTCATTAATGCATATATGGAACTAGTGGTGTTCATTAATGCATATATGGAACTAGTGGTGTTCATCAATGCATATATGGAACTAGTGGTGTTCATTAATGCATATATTGAACTAGTGGTGTTCTTTAATGCATATATGGAACTAGTGGTGTTCATTAATGCATATATGGAACTAGTGGTGTTCATTAATGCATATATTGAACTAGTGGTGTTCTTTAGTGCATATATGGAACTAGTGGTGTTCATTAATGCATATATGGAACTAGTGGTATTCTTTAATGCATATATGGAACTAGTGGTGTTATTCAATGCATATATGGAACTAGTGGTGTTATTCAATGCATATATGGAACTAGTGGTGTTCATTAATGCATATATGGAACTAGTGATGTTCTTTAATGCATATATGGAACTAGTGGTATTCTTTAATGCATATATGGAACTAGTGGTGTTATTCAATGCATATATGGAACTAGTGGTGTTCTTTAATGCATATATGGAACTAGTGGTGTTCTTTAATGCATATATGGAACTAGTGGTGTTCTTTAATGCATATATGGAACTAGTGGTATTCTTTAATGCATATATGGAACTAGTGGTGTTATTCAATGCATATATGGAACTAGTGGTGTTATTCAATGCATATATGGAACTAGTGGTGTTCATTAATGCATATATGGAACTAGTGGTGTTATTCAATGCATATATGGAACTAGTGGTGTTCATTAATGCATATATGGAACTAGTGATGTTCTTTAATGCATATATGGAACTAGTGATGTTCTTTAATGCATATATGGAACTAGTGGTGTTCATTAATGCATATATGGAACTAGTGGTGTTCATTAATGCATATATTGAACTAGTGGTGTTCTTAAATGCATATATGGAACTAGTGGTGTTATTCAATGCATATATGGAACTAGTGGTGTTCATTATTGCATATATTGAACTAGTGGTGTTCTTTAATGCATATATGGAACTAGTGGTGTTCATTAATGCATATATGGAACTAGTGGTGTTCATTAATGCATATATTGAACTAGTGATGTTCTTTAATGCATATAGCTATGGAACTAGTGGTGTTCTTTAGTGCATATATGGAACTAGTGGTGTTCTTTAATGCATATATGGAACTAGTGGTGTTCATTAATGCATATATGGAACTAGTGGTGTTCTTCAATGCATATATGGAACTAGTGGTGCTCTTTAATCCATATATGGAACTAGTGGTGTTCTTTAATGCATATATGGAACTAGTGGTGTTCTTTAATGCATATATGGAACTAGTGGTGTTCTTTAATGCATATATGGAACTAGTGGTGTTCTTTAATGCATATATGGAACTAGTGGTGTTCTTTAATGCATATATGGAACTAGTGGTGTTCTTTAATGCATATATGGAACTAGTGGTGTTCATTAATGCATATATGGAACTAGTGGTGTTCTTTAATGCATATATGGAACTAGTGGTGTTCTTTAATGCATATATGGAACTAGTGGTGTTCTTTAATGCATATATGGAACTAGTGGTGTTCTTTAATGCATATATTGAACTAGTGGTGTTCTTAAATGCATATATGGAACTAGTGGTGTTATTTAATGCATATATGGAACTAGTGGTGTTCATTAATGCATATATGGGACTAGTGGTGTTCATTAATGCATATATGGAACTAGTGGTGTTCTTTAATGCATATATGGAACTAGTGGTGTTCTTTAATGCATATATGGAACTAGTGGTGTTCATTAATGCATATATGGAACTAGTGGTGTTCATTAATGCATATATGGAACTAGTGGTGTTCATTAATGCATATATGGAACTAGTGGTGTTCATTAATGCATATATGGAACTAGTGGTGTTCATTAATGCATATATGGGACTAGTGGTGTTCATTAATGCATATATGGAACTAGTGGTGTTCATTAATGCATATATGGAACTAGTGGTGTTCATTTATGCATATATGGAACTAGTGGTGTTCATTAATGCATATATGGAACTAGTGGTGTTCATTAATGCATATATGGAACTAGTGGTGTTCATCAATGCATATATGGAACTAGTGGTGTTCATTAATGCATATATTGAACTAGTGGTGTTCTTTAATGCATATATGGAACTAGTGGTGTTCATTAATGCATATATGGAACTAGTGGTGTTCATTAATGCATATATGGAACTAGTGGTGTTCTTTAATGCATATATGGAACTAGTGGTGTTCTTTAATGCATATATGGAACTAGTGGTGTTCTTTAATGCATATATGGAACTAGTGGTATTCTTTAATGCATATATGGAACTAGTGGTGTTATTCAATGCATATATGGAACTAGTGGTGTTATTCAATGCATATATGGAACTAGTGGTGTTCATTAATGCATATATGGAACTAGTGATGTTCTTTAATGCATATATGGAACTAGTGGTGTTCATTAATGCATATATGGAACTAGTGGTGTTCTTTAATGCATATATGGAACTAGTGGTGTTCTTTAATGCATATATGGAACTAGTGGTGTTCTTTAATGCATATATGGAACTAGTGGTGTTCTTTAATGCATATATGGAACTAGTGGTGTTCTTTAATGCATATATGAAACTAGTGGTGTTTTTAATGCATATATGGAACTAGTGATGTTCTTTAATGCATATATGGAACTAGTGGTGTTCATTAATGCATATATGGAACTAGTGGTGTTCATTAATGCATATATGGGACTAGTGGTGTTCATTAATGCATATATGGAACTAGTGGTGTTCATTAATGCATATATGGAACTAGTGGTGTTCATTAATGCATATATGGAACTAGTGGTGTTCATTAATGCATATATGGAACTAGTGGTGTTCATTAATGCATATATGGAACTAGTGGTGTTCATTAATGCATATATGGAACTAGTGGTGTTCATCAATGCATATATGGAACTAGTGGTGTTCTTTAATGCATATATGGAACTAGTGGTGTTCATTAATGCATATATGGAACTAGTGGTGTTCATTAATGCATATATTGAACTAGTGGTGTTCTTTAGTGCATATATGGAACTAGTGGTGTTCATTAATGCATATATGGAACTAGTGGTGTTCTTTAATGCATATATGGAACTAGTGGTGTTCTTTAATGCATATATGGAACTAGTGGTGTTCTTTAATGCATGTATGGAACTAGTGGTATTCTTTAATGCATATATGGAACTAGTGGTGTTATTCAATGCATATATGGAACTAGTGGTGTTATTCAATGCATATATGGAACTAGTGGTGTTCATTAATGCATATATGGAACTAGTGATGTTCTTTAATGCATATATGGAACTAGTGGTATTCTTTAATGCATATATGGAACTAGTGGTGTTATTCAATGCATATATGGAACTAGTGGTGTTCTTTAATGCATATATGGAACTAGTGGTGTTCTTTAATGCATATATGGAACTAGTGGTGTTCTTTAATGCATATATGGAACTAGTGGTATTCTTTAATGCATATATGGAACTAGTGGTGTTATTCAATGCATATATGGAACTAGTGGTGTTATTCAATGCATATATGGAACTAGTGGTGTTCATTAATGCATATATGGAACTAGTGGTGTTCTTTAATGCATATATGGAACTAGTGGTGTTCATTAATGCATATATGGAACTAGTGGTGTTATTCAATGCATATATGGAACTAGTGGTGTTCTTTAATGCATATATGGAACTAGTGGTGTTCTTTAATGCATATATGGAACTAGTGGTGTTCTTTAATGCATATATGGAACTAGTGGTATTCTTTAATGCATATATGGAACTAGTGGTGTTATTCAATGCATATATGGAACTAGTGGTGTTATTCAATGCATATATGGAACTAGTGGTGTTCATTAATGCATATATGGAACTAGTGGTGTTCATTAATGCATATATGGAACTAGTGATGTTCTTTAATGCATATATGGAACTAGTGGTATTCTTTAATGCATATATGGAACTAGTGGTGTTATTCAATGCATATATGGAACTAGTGGTGTTCTTTAATGCATATATGGAACTAGTGGTGTTCTTTAATGCATATATGGAACTAGTGGTGTTCTTTAATGCATATATGGAACTAGTGGTATTCTTTAATGCATATATGGAACTAGTGGTGTTATTCAATGCATATATGGAACTAGTGGTGTTATTCAATGCATATATGGAACTAGTTTTGTTCATTAATGCATATATTGTAACAGGAAACTACAAACAGAGGGTAAATTAAATACTTGATTCTTTGATAATAATATATTAATAAATCTTATCATAGATTATCTGCAAGTACAACACCTAAGTTAATTATTAATAATAGATAAGGTACATATGGTCAAGTTTGTACGTCAGACTATTGGAGACAATACTGTGAGTTTAAACTCAGTCATAAATCACAGAAAAGGGGAAAGTAGAGAGAATAAGAGGAAGGCTGTAACTAAGACCTGTTGGTTAATCACTGATTTTTAACGTAAATCTGTGCGTCCATCCAATCAATAATCACAGAAAAGGGAAAATGTAGGCTCGATCTCAATCGAGTACTACTAGAGGGTAAAGGTAAGGTGAAGAAGGTTCAATCTCGATTAAACTCTCCAAGAGGGTAAAGGTAAGATGAAGGTTCAATCTCGATTAAACTCTTCAAGAGGGTAAAGGGAAGATGAAGGTTCAATCTCGATTAAACTCTTCAAGAGGGTAAAGGGAAGATGAAGGTTCAATCTCGATTAAACTCTCCAAGAGGGTAAAGGGAAGATGAAGGTTCAATCTCGATTAAACTCTTCAAGAGGGTAAAGGGAAGATGAAGGTTCAATCTCGATTAAACTCTTCAAGAGGGTAAAGGGAAGATGAAGGTTCAATCTCGATTAAACTCTTCAAGAGAGTAAAGTGAAGATGAAGGTTCAATCTCGATTAAACTCTCCAAGAGGGTAAAGTGAAGATGAAGGTTCAATCTCGATTAAACTCTCCAAGAGGGTAAAGGGAAGATGAAGGTTCAATCTCGATTAAACTCTCCAAGAGGGTAAAGGGAAGATGAAGGTTCAATCTCGATTAAACTCTCCAAGAGGGTAAAGGGAAGATGAAGGTTCAATCTCGATTAAACTCTCCAAGAGGGTAAAGGGAAGATGAAGGTTCAATCTCGATTAAACTCTCCAAGAGGGTAAAGGGAAGATGAAGGTTCAATCTCGATTAAACTCTCCAAGAGGGTAAAGGGAAGATGAAGGTTCAATCTCGATTAAACTCTCCAAGAGGGTAAAGGGAAGATGAAGGTTCAATCTCGATTAAACTCTTCAAGAGGGTAAAGGGAAGATGAAGGTTCAATCTCGATTAAACTCTCCAAGAGGGTAAAGGTAAGATGAAGGTTCAATCTCGATTAAACTCTTCAAGAGGGTAAAGGGAAGATGAAGGTTCAATCTCGATTAAACTCTCCAAGAGGGTAAAGGGAAGATGAAGGTTCAATCTCGATTAAACTCTTCAAGAGGGTAAAGGGAAGATGAAGGTTCAATCTCGATTAAACTCTCCAAGAGGGTAAAGGTAAGATGAAGGTTCAATCTCGATTAAACTCTTCAAGAGGGTAAAGGGAAGATGAAGGTTCAATCTCGATTAAACTCTTCAAGAGGGTAAAGGGAAGATGAAGGTTCAATCTCGATTAAACTCTTCAAGAGAGTAAAGTGAAGATGAAGGTTCAATCTCGATTAAACTCTCCAAGAGGGTAAAGGGAAGATGAAGGTTCAATCTCGATTAAACTCTCCAAGAGGGTAAAGGGAAGATGAAGGTTCAATCTCGATTAAACTCTCCAAGAGGGTAAAGGGAAGATGAAGGTTCAATCTCGATTAAACTCTTCAAGAGGGTAAAGGGAAGATGAAGGTTCAATCTCGATTAAACTCTTCAAGAGGGTAAAGGGAAGATGAAGGTTCAATCTCGATTAAACTCTCCAAGAGGGTAAAGGGAAGATGAAGGTTCAATCTCGATTAAACTCTTCAAGAGGGTAAAGGGAAGATGAAGGTTCAATCTCGATTAAACTCTTCAAGAGGGTAAAGGGAAGATGAAGGTTCAATCTCGATTAAACTCTTCAAGAGGGTAAAGGGAAGATGAAGGTTCAATCTCGATTAAACTCTTCAAGAGGGGAAGGGAAAGAATGCTTCGAGTCCAATAAGGGATAAGTATTCAGACTTATTAACCTTCTTTAAACCAATTGCCATGAGGTGTAAGATCTCAATCTTAATTTCCTCCTTTGAGCCAATTTCCTTTGAGGGATAAGTATTTCAACTTATTTTCCTGAATTTAGATTTCAAAATCTGGACGGATATCCTATTCAGACTGTGAAGAATTAATGAGATTACATCTCATTTTAATAAAATCCTAATTACATATATAATAATCAAAGACATATTTTATTACAATGAACATCTATGATGTAACACTAAAATAAATAATAAATACACAAAAAATAACATATATGATATAAATAAACGATATAAGACATTTGAAAACAAATTTCATGGGTAACTACTCTATTTACTTGGTTTATCTTTTTCATATTGCATCAAAGAATTTCGGGGTAAATATTGCCTAACAGGTGATATGAGTACTTACAAAAATATAATGAAATATATAACAATATTCATAGATATATTATCACATGTAAAGGGTATTCTAAGTCATTATAAATAGTTAAATAGCATTTAACTGATGCACAGAATAAACCTAGCATTTTTACTAAAAACTTCCAATTACAAACAAGATGATTAATTTTTATACATTACATTTAATCTAAAGACTTAATACAAGTTTATGAAACCTAAAATAAATATCTTCAGTGACATACATTTTAATAGTTTTTATAATAGTTAATGAACTTTTCTGTGATTAAGGGTCGTAATTCCTTGTATCTAAAGGAATGTGCTTTAGTTAAGCTAATGACTAGAAAATAATAGAAAACAACATACAATTTAATCAGACAAGTAATAGAAATATAAATAGGTTAAATTTAGAAGGCATCTAATTATGCAAATGGTTTTAGTAAGGCAATAGTTAATATTATTTACATAATTCCACTGAATGTTCTCACCTCTTGAACTGACGCTGGCTTGTTAGGGATTATTGCCAGATTCACAATATTTTAATAGTTATATTTAAATAGAAACTTATACTAGTTTTTGAGGTTCATAATTTAATCAAAAGATTAATAAATGCATATCTAAGTTTTTGAATATAAAAATAGATAAATTAGTTACGTATGAAAGAAATTATTAATGATTGAAGTTAGTTACAATAATTTGTGCGTTCGTGCGTGTTTTGTTCTAACAGTTGTTAGAACAAGCATCAGATTAAAATTAGGAGTTAAAAATCTACATTAACATGTTTTAAATATATAAAAAATAACAATATTAATATATGTAATATATAACCTGTATATATATTTATTCAATAAACAATAATTCACTATCTTAACTACCTTCTCAACGGCGGGGGAAAGATAGCTGCGCACAAAAGGTGCGCATGAAATCGAATGGTCTTTGAAGCTAATAATATGGTCTATATTATGTATATCAGCTTGTTATGAAACATTTATTATGAGATATAGTTCATATATTAATTTTACAGTAGTTTTACATATTGTGATAGATTGAAAAATGATTATTGACGATATAAAGAAGTAATTTGTTAGGAGTGATTGAAGCATAATAATTAGTTGATTGGTTTGGTGTGTTCAGTCATTTTTAGTCTAGTGTTTTATCAGGGTAACTTCGATATTTTCAAAATATGTTATTTCATGTTGCAAACAAACAAAAAAAAATAGGTGGAGAATTTGACGTCCGTTACACTATGGAACTAGTGGTGTTATTCAATGCATATATGGAACTAGTGGTGTTCATTAATGCATATATGGAACTAGTGATGTTCTTTAATGCATATATGGAACTAGTGATGTTCTTTAATGCATATATGGAACTAGTGGTGTTCATTAATGCATATATGGAACTAGTGGTGTTCATTAATGCATATATTGAACTAGCGGTGTTCTTAAATGCATATATGGAACTAGTGGTGTTATTCAATGCATATATGGAACTAGTGGTGTTCATTATTGCATATATTGAACTAGTGGTGTTCTTTAATGCATATATGGAACTAGTGGTGTTATTCAATGCATATATGGAACTAGTGGTGTTCATTATTGCATATATTGAACTAGTGGTGTTCTTTAATGCATATATGGAACTAGTGGTGTTCATTAATGCATATATGGAACTAGTGGTGTTCATTAATGCATATATTGAACTAGTGGTGTTCTTTAATGCATATATGGAACTAGTGGTGTTCTTTAGTGCATATATGGAACTAGTGGTGTTCTTTAATGCATATATGGAACTAGTGGTGTTCATTAATGCATATATGGAACTAGTGATGTTCTTTAATGCATATATGGAACTAGTGATGTTCTTTAATGCATATATGGAACTAGTGGTGTTCATTAATGCATATATGGAACTAGTGGTGTTCATTAATGCATATATTGAACTAGTGGTGTTCTTAAATGCATATATGGAACTAGTGGTGTTATTCAATGCATATATGGAACTAGTGGTGTTCATTATTGCATATATTGAACTAGTGGTGTTCTTTAATGCATATATGGAACTAGTGGTGTTCATTAATGCATATATGGAACTAGTGGTGTTCATTAATGCATATATTGAACTAGTGGTGTTCTTTAATGCATATATGGAACTAGTGGTGTTCTTTAGTGCATATATGGAACTAGTGGTGTTCTTTAATGCATATATGGAACTAGTGGTGTTCATTAATGCATATATGGAACTAGTGGTGTTCTTCAATGCATATATGGAACTAGTGGTGCTCTTTAATCCATATATGGAACTAGTGGTGTTCTTTAATGCATATATGAAACTAGTGGTGTTCTTTAATGCATATATGGAACTAGTGGTGTTCTTTAATGCATATATGGAACTAGTGGTGTTCTTTAATGCATATATGGAACTAGTGGTGTTCTTTAATGCATATATGGAACTAGTGGTGTTCTTTAATGCATATATGGAACTAGTGGTGTTCTTTAATGCATATATGGAACTAGTGGTGTTCTTTAATGCATATATGGAACTAGTGGTGTTCTTTAATGCATATATGGAACTAGTGGTGTTCTTTAATGCATATATGAAACTAGTGGTGTTTTTTAATGCATATATGGAACTAGTGATGTTCTTTAATGCATATATGGAACTAGTGGTGTTCATTAATGCATATATGGAACTAGTGGTGTTCATTAATGCATATATGGAACTAGTGGTGTTCATTAATGCATATATGGAACTAGTGGTGTTCATTAATGCATATATGGAACTAGTGGTGTTCATTAATGCATATATGGGACTAGTGGTGTTCATTAATGCATATATGGAACTAGTGGTGTTCATTAATGCATATATGGAACTAGTGGTGTTCATTAATGCATATATGGGACTAGTGGTGTTCATTAATGCATATATGGAACTAGTGGTGTTCATTAATGCATATATGGGACTAGTGGTGTTCATTAATGCATATATGGAACTAGTGGTGTTCTTTAATGCATATATGGAACTAGTGGTGTTCTTTAATGCATATATGGAACTAGTGGTGTTCTTTAATGCATATATGGAACTAGTGGTATTCTTTAATGCATATATGGAACTAGTGGTGTTATTCAATGCATATATGGAACTAGTGGTATTCTTTAATGCATATATGGAACTAGTGGTGTTATTCAATGCATATATGGAACTAGTGGTGTTATTCAATGCATATATGGAACTAGTGGTGTTCATTAATGCATATATGGAACTAGTGGTGTTATTCAATGCATATATGGAACTAGTGGTATTCTTTAATGCATATATGGAACTAGTGGTGTTATTCATTGCATATATGGAACTAGTGGTGTTATTCAATGCATATATGGAACTAGTGGTGCTCATTAATGCATATATGGAACTAGTGATGTTCTTTAATGCATATATGGAACTAGTGGTATTCTTTAATGCATATATGGAACTAGTGGTGTTATTCAATGCATATATGGAACTAGTGGTGTTCTTTAATGCATATATGGAACTAGTGGTGTTCATTAATGCATATATGGAACTAGTGGTGTTCTTTAATGCATATATGGAACTTGTGGTATTCTTTAATGCATATATGGAACTAGTGGTGTTATTCAATGCATATATGGATTTAGTGGTGTTATTCAATGCATATATGGAACTAGTGGTGTTCATTAATGCATATATGGAACTAGTGGTGTTATTCAATGCATATATGGAACTAGTGTGTTCATTAATGCATATATGGAACTAGTGATGTTCTTTAATGCATATATGGAACTAGTGATGTTCTTTAATGCATATATGGAACTAGTGGTGTTCATTAATGCATATATTGAACTAGTGGTGTTCTTTAATGCATATATGGAACTAGTGGTGTTATTCAATGCATATATGGAACTAGTGGTGTTCATTAATGCATATATTGAACTAGTGGTGTTCTTTAATGCATATATGGAACTAGTGGTGTTCATTAATGCATATATGGAACTAGTGGTGTTCATTAATGCATATATTGAACTAGTGGTGTTCTTTAATGCATATATGGAACTACTGGTGTTCTTTAGTGCATATATGGAACTAGTGGTGTTCATTAATGCATATATGGAACTAGTGGTGTTCTTTAATGCATATATGGAACTAGTGGTGTTCTTTAATGCATATATGGAACTAGTGGTGTTCTTTAATGCATATATGGAACTAGTGGTATTCTTTAATGCATATATGGAACTAGTGGTATTCTTTAATGCATATATGGAACTAGTGGTGTTATTCAATGCATATATGGAACTAGTGGTGTTCATTAATGCATATATGGAACTAGTGATGTTCTTTAATGCATATATGGAACTAGTGGTGTTCATTAATGCATATATGGAACTAGTGATGTTCTTTAATGCATATATGGAACTAGTGGTGTTCATTAATGCATATATGAAACTAGTGATGTTCTTTAATGCATATATGGAACTAGTGGTGTTCATTAATGCATATATGGAACTAGTGGTGTTCATTAATGCATATATTGAACTAGTGGTGTTCATTAATGCATATATTGAACTAGTGGTGTTCTTTAATGCATATATGGAACTAGTGGTGTTATTCAATGCATATATGGAACTAGTGGTGTTATTCAATGCATATATAGAACTAGTGGTGTTCTTTAATGCATATATGGAACTAGTGGTGTTCATTAATGCATATATGGAACTAGTGGTGTTCATCAATGCATATATGGAACTAGTGGTGTTCATTAATGCATATATGGAACTAGTGGTGTTCATTAATGCATATATGGAACTAGTGGTGTTCTTTAATGCATATATGGAACTAGTGGTATTCTTTAATGCATATATGGAACTAGTGGTGTTATTCAATGCATATATGGAACTAGTGGTGTTATTCAATGCATATATGGAACTAGTGGTGTTCATTAATGCATATATGGAACTAGTGATGTTCTTTAATGCATATATGGAACTAGTGGTGTTCATTAATGCATATATGGAACTAGTGGTGTTCATTAATGCATATATGGAACTAGTGGTGTTATTCAATGCATATATGGAACTAGTGGTGTTATTCAATGCATATATGGAACTAGTGGTGTTCATTAATGCATATATGGAACTAGTGGTGTTCTTTAATGCATATATGGAACTAGTGGTGTTCATTAATGCATATATGGAACTAGTGGTATTCTTTAATGCATATATGGAACTAGTGGTGTTATTCAATGCATATATGGAACTAGTGGTATTCTTTAATGCATATATGGAACTAGTGGTGTTATTCAATGCATATATGGAACTAGTGGTGTTCTTTAATGCATATATGGAACTAGTGGTGTTCTTTAATGCATATATGGAACTAGTGGTGTTCTTTAATGCATATATGGAACTAGTGGTGTTCTTTAATGCATATATGGAACTAGTGGTGTTCTTTAATGCATATATGGAACTAGTGGTGTTCTTTAATGCATATATGGAACTAGTGGTGTTCTTTAATGCATATATGGAACTAGTGGTGTTCTTTAATGCATATATGGAACTAGTGGTGTTCTTTAATGCATATATGGAACTAGTGGTGTTTTTTAATGCATATATGGAACTAGTGATGTTCTTTAATGCATATATGGAACTAGTGATGTTCTTTAATGCATATATGGAACTAGGGGTGTTTATTAATGCATATATGGAACTAGTGGTGTTCATTAATGCATATATGGAACTAGTGGTGTTCATTAATGCATATATGGAACTAGTGGTGTTCATTAATGCATATATGGGACTAGTGGTGTTCATTAATGCATATATGGAACTAGTGGTGTTCATTAATGCATATATGGAACTAGTGGTGTTCATTAATGCATATATGGGACTAGTGGTATTCATTAATGCATATATGGAACTAGTGGTGTTCTTTAATGCATATATGGAACTAGTGGTGTTCTTTAATGCATATATGGAACTAGTGGTATTCTTTAATGCATATATGGAACTAGTGGTATTCTTTAATGCATATATGGAACTAGTGGTGTTATTCAATGCATATATGGAACTAGTGGTGTTATTCAATGCATATATGGAACTAGTGGTGTTCATTAATGCATATATGGAACTAGTGGTGTTCTTTAATGCATATATGGAACTAGTGGTGTTCTTTAGTGCATATATGGAACTAGTGGTGTTCATTAATGCATATATGGAACTAGTGGTGTTCTTTAATGCATATATGGAACTAGTGGTGTTCTTTAATGCATATATGGAACTAGTGGTGTTCTTTAATGCATATATGGAACTAGTGGTATTCTTTAATGCATATATGGAACTAGTGGTGTTATTCAATGCATATATGGAACTAGTGGTGTTATTCAATGCATATATGGAACTAGTGGTGTTCTTTAATGCATATATGGAACTAGTGGTGTTCTTTAATGCATATATGGAACTAGTGGTGTTCTTTAATGCATATATGGAACTAGTGGTGTTCTTTAATGCATATATGGAACTAGTGGTGTTCTTTAATGCATATATGAAACTAGTGGTGTTTTTTAATGCATATATGGAACTAGTGATGTTCTTTAATGCATATATGGAACTAGTGGTATTCTTTAATGCATATATGGAACTAGTGGTGTTATTCAATGCATATATGGAACTAGTGGTGTTATTCAATGCATATATGGAACTAGTGGTGTTCATTAATGCATATATGGAACTAGTGATGTTCTTTAATGCATATATGGAACTAGTGGTGTTCATTAATGCATATATGGAACTAGTGGTGTTATTCAATGCATATATGGAACTAGTGGTGTTATTCAATGCATATATGGAACTAGTGGTGTTCATTAATGCATATATGGAACTAGTGGTGTTCTTTAATGCATATATGGAACTAGTGGTGTTCATTAATGCATATATGGAACTAGTGGTATTCTTTAATGCATATATGGAACTAGTGGTGTTATTCAATGCATATATGGAACTAGTGGTATTCTTTAATGCATATATGGAACTAGTGGTGTTATTCAATGCATATATGGAACTAGTGGTGTTCTTTAATGCATATATGGAACTAGTGGTGTTCTTTAATGCATATATGGAACTAGTGGTGTTCTTTAATGCATATATGGAACTAGTGGTGTTCTTTAATGCATATATGGAACTAGTGGTGTTCATTAATGCATATATGGAACTAGTGGTGTTCTTTAATGCATATATGGAACTAGTGGTGTTCTTTAATGCATATATGGAACTAGTGGTGTTCTTCAATGCATATATGGAACTAGTGGTGTTCTTTAATGCATATATGGAACTAGTGGTGTTCTTTAATGCATATATGAAACTAGTGGTGTTTTTTAATGCATATATGGAACTAGTGATGTTCTTTAATGCATATATGGAACTAGTGGTGTTCATTAATGCATATATGGAACTAGTGGTGTTCATTAATGCATATATGGAACTAGTGGTGCTCATTAATGCATATATGGAACTAGTGGTGTTCATTAATGCATATATGGAACTAGTGGTGTTCATTAATGCATATATGGAACTAGTGGTGTTCATTAATGCATATATGGGACTAGTGGTGTTCATTAATGCATATATGGAACTAGTGGTGTTCATTAATGCATATATGGAACTAGTGGTGTTCATTAATGCATATATGGAACTAGTGGTGTTCTTTAATGCATATATGGAACTAGTGGTGTTCTTTAATGCATATATGGAACTAGTGGTGTTCTTTAATGCAAATATGGAACTAGTGGTATTCTTTAATGCATATATGGAACTAGTGGTGTTATTCAATGCATATATGGAACTAGTGGTATTCTTTAATGCATATATGGAACTAGTGGTGTTATTCAATGCATATATGGAACTAGTGGTGTTATTCAATGCATATATAGAACTAGTGGTGTTCATTAATGCATATATAGAACTAGTGGTGTTCATTAATGCATATATGGAACTAGTGGTGTTATTCAATGCATATATGGAACTAGTGGTGTTCTTTAGTGCATATATGGAACTAGTGGTGTTCATTAATGCATATATGGAACTAGTGGTGTTCTTTAATGCATATATGGAACTAGTGGTGTTCTTTAATGCATATATGGAACTAGTGGTGTTCTTTAATGCATATATGGAACTAGTGGTATTCTTTAATGCATATATGGAACTAGTGGTATTCAATGCATATATGGAACTAGTGGTGTTATTCAATGCATATATGGAACTAGTGGTGTTCTTCAATGCATATATGGAACTAGTGGTGTTCTTTAATGCATATATGGAACTAGTGGTGTTCTTTAATGCATATATGGAACTAGTGGTGTTCTTTAATGCATATATGGAACTAGTGGTGTTCTTTAATGCATATATGAAACTAGTGGTGTTTTTTAATGCATATATGGAACTAGTGATGTTCTTTAATGCATATATGGAACTAGTGGTGTTCATTAATGCATATATGGAACTAGTGGTGTTCATTAATGCATATATGGAACTAGTGGTGTTCATTAATGCATATATGGAACTAGTGGTGTTCATTAATGCATATATGGGACTAGTGGTGTTCATTAATGCATATATGGAACTAGTGGTGTTCATTAATGCATATATGGAACTAGTGGTGTTCATTAATGCATATATGGAACTAGTGGTGTTCATTAATGCATATATGGAACTAGTGGTGTTCATTAATGCATATATGGAACTAGTGGTGTTCATCAATGCATATATGGAACTAGTGGTGTTCATTAATGCATATATTGAACTAGTGGTGTTCTTTAATGCATATATGGAACTAGTGGTGTTCATTAATGCATATATGGAACTAGTGGTGTTCATTAATGCATATATTGAACTAGTGGTGTTCTTTAGTGCATATATGGAACTAGTGGTGTTCATTAATGCATATATGGAACTAGTGGTGTTCTTTAATGCATATATGGAACTAGTGGTGTTCTTTAATGCATATATGGAACTAGTGGTGTTCTTTAATGCATATATGGAACTAGTGGTATTCTTTAATGCATATATGGAACTAGTGGTGTTATTCATTGCATATATGGAACTAGTGGTGTTATTCAATGCATATATGGAACTAGTGGTGTTCATTAATGCATATATGGAACTAGTGATGTTCTTTAATGCATATATGGAACTAGTGGTATTCTTTAATGCATATATGGAACTAGTGGTGTTATTCAATGCATATATGGAACTAGTGGTGTTCTTTAATGCATATATGGAACTAGTGGTGTTCATTAATGCATATATGGAACTAGTGGTGTTCTTTAATGCATATATGGAACTTGTGGTATTCTTTAATGCATATATGGAACTAGTGGTGTTATTCAATGCATATATGGATTTAGTGGTGTTATTCAATGCATATATGGAACTAGTGGTGTTCATTAATGCATATATGGAACTAGTGGTGTTATTCAATGCATATATGGAACTAGTGTGTTCATTAATGCATATATGGAACTAGTGATGTTCTTTAATGCATATATGGAACTAGTGATGTTCTTTAATGCATATATGGAACTAGTGGTGTTCATTAATGCATATATGGAACTAGTGGTGTTCATTAATGCATATATTGAACTAGTGGTGTTCTTTAATGCATATATGGAACTAGTGGTGTTATTCAATGCATATATGGAACTAGTGGTGTTCATTAATGCATATATTGAACTAGTGGTGTTCTTTAATGCATATATGGAACTAGTGGTGTTCATTAATGCATATATGGAACTAGTGGTGTTCATTAATGCATATATTGAACTAGTGGTGTTCTTTAATGCATATATGGAACTACTGGTGTTCTTTAGTGCATATATGGAACTAGTGGTGTTCATTAATGCATATATGGAACTAGTGGTGTTCTTTAATGCATATATGGAAATAGTGGTGTTCTTTAATGCATATATGGAACTAGTGGTGTTCATTAATGCATATATGGAACTAGTGGTGTTCATTAATGCATATATGGAACTAGTGGTGTTCATTAATGCATATATGGAACTAGTGGTGTTATTCAATGCATATATGGAACTAGTGGTGTTCTTTAATGCATATATGGAACTAGTGGTGTTCTTTAATGCATATATGGAACTAGTGGTGTTATTCAATGCATATATGGAACTAGTGGTGTTCATTAATGCATATATGGAACTAGTGGTGTTCATTAATGCATATATGGAACTAGTGGTGTTATTCAATGCATATATGGAACTATTGGTGTTATGCAATGCATATATGGAACTAGTGGTGTTCATTAATGCATATATGGAACTAGTGGTGTTATTCAATGCATATATGGAACTATTGGTGTTATTCAATGCATATATGGAACTAGTGGTGTTCATTAATGCATATATGGAACTAGTGGTGTTATTCAATGCATATATGGAACTAGTGGTGTTCATTAATGCATATATGGAACTAGTGGTGTTATTCAATGCATATATGGAACTAGTGGTGTTCTTTAATGCATATATGGAACTAGTGGTGTTCTTTAATGCATATATGGAACTAGTGGTGTTATTCAATGCATATATGGAACTAGTGGTGTTCTTTAATGCATATATGGAACTAGTGGTGTTCTTTAATGCATATATGGAACTAGTGGTGTTCATTAATGCATATATGGAACTATTGGTGTTATTCAATGCATATATGGAACTAGTGGTGTTCTTTAATGCATATATGGAACTAGTGTTGTTCTTTAATGCATATATGGAACTAGTGGTGTTCTTTAATGCATATCTGGAACTAGTGGTGTTCTTTAATGCATATATGGAACTAGTGATGTTCTTTAATGCATATATGGAACTATTGGTGTTATTCAATGCATATATGGAACTAGTGGTGTTCTTTAATGCATATATGGAACTAGTGGTGTTCTTTAATGCATATATGGAACTAGTGGTGTTCTTTAATGCATATATGGAACTAGTGGTGTTCATTAATGCATATATGGAACTAGTGGTGTTCTTTAATGCATATATGGAACTAGTGGTGTTCTTTAATGCATATATGGAACTAGTGGTGTTCATTAATGCATATATGGAACTAGTGGTGTTCTTTAATGGATATATGGAACTAGTGGTGTTCTTTATTGCATATATGGAACTAGTGGTGTTCATTAATGCATATACGGAACTAGTGGTGTTCTTTAATGCATATATGGAACTAGTGGTGTTCTTTAATGCATATATGGAACTAGTGGTGTTCTTTAATGCATATACGGAACTAGTGGTGTTATTCAATGCATATATGGAACTAGTGGTGTTCATTAATGCATATATGGAACTAGTGGTGTTCTTTAATGCATATATGGAACTAGTGGTGATCTTTAATGCATATATGGAACTAGTGGTGTTCTTTAATGCATATATGGAACTAGTGGTGTTATTCAATGCATATATGGAACTAGTGGTGTTCTTTAATGCATATATGGAACTAGTGGTGTTCTTTAATGCATATATGGAACTAGTGGTGTTCATTAATGCATATATGGAACTATTGGTGTTATTCAATGCATATATGGAACTAGTGGTGTTCTTTAATGCATATATGGAACTAGTGGTGTTCTTTAATGCATATATGGAACTAGTGGTGTTCTTTAATGCATATTTGGAACTAGTGGTGTTCTTTAATGCATATATGGAACTAGTGATGTTCTTTAATGCATATATGGAACTATTGGTGTTATTCAATGCATATATGGAACTAGTGGTGTTCATTAATGCATATATGGAACTAGTGGTGTTCTTTAATGCATATATGGAACTAGTGGTGTTCATTAATGCATATATGGAACTAGTGGTGTTCTTTAATGCATATATGGAACTAGTGGTGTTCTTTAATGCATATATGGAACTAGTGGTGTTCATTAATGCATATATGGAACTAGTGGTGTTCTTTAATGGATATATGGAACTAGTGGTGTTCTTTATTGCATATATGGAACTAGTGGTGTTCATTAATGCATATACGGAACTAGTGGTGTTCTTTAATGCATATATGGAACTAGTGGTGTTCTTTAATGCATATATGGAACTAGTGGTGTTCTTTAATGCATATACGGAACTAGTGGTGTTATTCAATGCATATATGGAACTAGTGGTGTTCATTAATGCATATATGGAACTAGTGGTGTTCTTTAATGCATATATGGAACTAGTGGTGATCTTTAATGCATATATGGAACTATTGGTGTTATTCAATGCATATATGGAACTAGTGGTGTTCATTAATGCATATATGGAACTAGTGGTGTTCTTTAATGCATATATGGAACTATTGGTGTTATTCAATGCATATATGGAACTAGTGGTGTTCATTAATGCATATATGGAACTAGTGGTGTTCTTTAATGCATATATGGAACTATTGGTGTTATTCAATGCATATATGGAACTAGTGGTGTTCATTAATGCATATATGGAACTAGTGGTGTTCTTTAATGCATATATGGAACTATTGTTGTTATTCAATGCATATATGGAACTAGTGGTGTTCATTAATGCATATATGGAACTAGTGGTTTTCATGCAGTACCTCTAACAAGGTAAAGAACTGCTGCTCCGACTTGATTTTATTTTCAGAAAATGGGTATCCTAACTTTCTACGACAACTTCAGACGCCGTATTGGTAGTCTCCTCGAAGGTGCTTTCACCGACGCTATTCTGCTGGTTGAAGGGGTAGAGATACCTGTGCATAAGTGCATTCTTGCTGTTCAGAGTGAATACTTCAGGTGAGTCTCACCTGATGGTTATGTGAAGGACATATTATATAATGTTTTAAAGTAGTGTATTTCAGTATAGAATATAAAGGGAATTGTTAACTAGGTTCTTGAGAGATTTGTCCATTCGGTAGTTAGTCTTATTGCACAAGAAATAATATATCAAAGAATATTCAACTCACATTGACATAATTTTAATTTGAAATTATCAAATGTAGTCTTGTCAGATCATTTATAACTCTATTCAGGTTTTAGGCAAAGAATAATCCATAGTTACGTAAAAGGTGGAATGTGTAAAAGTCTCTTGCCTGAATCTATTACGCGGAACTGACATGGTAGAGAATAGAGGTAGAGCTTCTCTAGGAGATGCTAACAGCACAAGGCACAAAGAACCTGGAAGTCTGCATTGCCAACCTATTTAAGTTACGCTAAACTACAGGGTGAAATATTAAGGTTTTTTATGTATTAATATTATGAATCATGAGGTTTTAGTTTGGGATATAAATAGAATCTTCAAACAATAGCATATAAGTGGGACAATTAGTGCCAGTAACCAAATGTTTTCTATTTGTCCAATTTCCTCGTATCAAATTCGTGTCATGGATATATTATATAAGACTGCATATTTTAGCTCTGTTTCTTTATGAAAATAAGGGCCAATAATGGCTGCAAGCCAGAAATGTCGCAAATATACCAACATGTTCAAGATAGACTCGACACACCTCCTTTCATCTTAAATAATGTAACTCTTAATGTGTAGTATTGCTATTAGTGGTTGATAAAGTGTTGCTGAGCGCTTTCACATCCAACCACACCGCTAACCTACCCTTTGGTAATATAATGAATAGTCTATTTAGTATTTACTGGAATATTTAATTTATAAAGGATATTTTTATTATTTGTAAACTAGAAATGCTTACATGCATTCATTTTCTCACCACTTTTTAAAATTAAGACAGCTGGTAATAAATATTAGGGAGGTAATTTTCCGGGTGCCAATTATTCTGGTGGCAATTATCCTGGTGGCAATTATTCTGGTGGCATTAGTTCAAGTGGCAATTGTCCGATCACAGATTTAAATACTGGGACATATGTGTCCCAATCGCTACGAAAGGGTAACATTTGTCCATTACCATTTCACCAAAGAATCTACAACCTTTCTCAACTCATCTCAACTGTTTACCCAATTCATTTCCGTCATACCTCTTTCATCCGGAGATGTTAATGCTACTTCTGTTATTAATTGCAAACTTTGGTTCATCTTACATTAATATTTGTCTATCCTATCTTTTCAGTGCCTTATTCTTTCCAAAGAATGTCTCTCGACAAGCTGCAGATCAGAGAGGTGCTGCGTCTAGTTCACAAGCAATTGTGGAATTGGATGACGCTTCTATTACCAACCAACAATCCATAATAGAAATAACCGACAACAAATATCCAGGCGCTGACAATGTTGTTAAGCTCAAGAACACCAAAGTGAAAGTAGTGAGGGCTGTGCTGGAGTACTTCTACCGAGGAGAGTACGACTATGATGACGATGTGAGTACATAGCACTTAGTGTACTCCCATTTTATTATTACCTAGTTTTGTAAGTTTATAAGGTCAACATAGATAAAGTATATATGGCGTGAATATGAGAGTTGGTAAGACTTTCACGGAAATTAAAGAGGAGTCTGCCATTTAGTGATAGGGTCTGCAGTCTATCGTCGGACATGTCAAAGGTTACTGCAGACCAGCGACAGCAGTTTAGATTCATTAAAACCTAATTTCATCAAGGAAATAGAGTTCAAGAGAATTGAAAGTTTAAGAGTAGCATTGGTTTTTTTTATATCAACAGAGAGTGTGAGGAAATACCGTAGCCGAATAATGACAATATTTGACCAAATGCTTGCGTGGATGAGCTATTATTGAGTGGTGATACTATGGCAGAGTAATCTGGAAAGGTCTTTAATATTAAAATTTTTAAAGATTACAATAATCATTGTGCCAATACTAATTTATGCGTGCACGTTTGTTCTAATAAATGAATGCATGCATATGTGTGTAACTGATCGTTTGAGGAAAATATCTCCAAATTATCGCACAAACTACATCACTTGAAGGGGGACATATATGTCCTCTTAGGCCATAGAGGATTAACAGTTCTTTCGGTTTCAAAGCCATCGTCAACAGTAGGCAGCAACTCCTGTGTCAGTCACAAGGCCCTTTCAATCGCTTTAGCAAACTGTTCAATGTTGGTTTCGTTTATATGAAGCTGCAGTAAAACAACCAAATCAGTCTAAAAATCGCATGGTTCAAACGCAAAGACGCTTATTTCAAGATCTTGAGAAAGTGTTTCAGTCTGATTCACTTTAGTCTCTCGGCAGTCCAGCGTGAATTTCTTTGAAAAAAAGTGGAACCTGCGATGCGTTTGTACGTAGAACTTGAGCTGAAGTTCATAACTAAAATGGCTACAATGATTAAATAAAATAAAGAATTTCACACTTTTAATCCTAAGAATTAATATAGATTTAACTTTTCATAAGCTTTTGAAAGTTAATTAAGTAACACCAATGTATATTTAACTTTTCCTCAACATCAGGTGGAGACTCACTTGCTGGCTCTGGAGTTGGCTCACCAGTTCAAACTGAGAGATCTGGAAGAAACTCTGTCCCGAAACCTGGCAGCTGACATTTCAGCGATGAGCTTCTCTGATTTCTACAACATGAAAATGCGCTACAAGAATGCGCAACTTCAAGAGTCTTGCGTTAGTTTCTTGAAGGAAAATGGTGAAGAGATTGCTAAGAGCGACAATTTCTCCAAACTGACTCGTGTGAGTATGTTAGGTCTTTTATTTGATGAATTGAAAAGAATCCAATTATTTTTATAGAAAGGTATCATATATTCTTCAACAACTTCAAACTGTACTTTTAGTAGTTAATGTTTAGATGAAAAATACTTTCAACGAATATCTTATTATTTCTGTACGGAAATCTTCGACTAATTATTTCAACAATAAAGAAAAATTATCGTATATATTGTTAAAGCTAAGTATTTAACAGCAGCAATATTACGAGCTATATTATATATATTTTTTGATGAATAGTTTAGTCTGAATTGAATTTGAGTGAAAATGAAGAGGTCAATTTCCATAATATTACCATTGAAATTAACTGTGACTTCTAACACAGGTTTCTCTGCTGTCTCTCTTGGATGAGGAGAGTTTTGCAGCTGCTGAAATAGACATTTTTCGTGCGGCGGAGAGATGGGCTAGTGTGAATAAACCGAACAAAAAAACTGTGAAAGATATTGTCGAGAAAATAAGATTGGCTACTATGTCACTAGAGGTAAATTTTGAATTGTTTAAAATGATGAAAAGAAATGCTGTATTATTTAGAATTAGAGTATAGCTAACATCAAATATAAAGCATCTAATTATTTTCTCCTCAGGATTTGATTGACGTGGTAGAAGTTTCTCAAGAACTTCCTTCTATTGATATTCGTGAACCAGTCCGCAGCATTGCCAAGAAAGATGCGGCCTCAACTAATTTCCGACAGCAACCAGCCACACTTGTTCGACAGCAACCAGCCACACTTGTTCGACAGCAACCACCACCACTTGGTAATTTACTCCTCTCTTTTTCACCAATCAAACATATTTGATTTTGTTCTCATTAATTGTATTCATTTCTAAATTTCTAAATTTAACTTCTCAATTATCTTGTTAATTGATTTGAGGTAAAATTAACAACTCACATCTATATATAATATATTTTATATTCTTTGCATCGTAATTGCTGATCACATTTGAGATGTTTATTCTTATTCCTGTATTTTCTCTTTCTAATGGATTTTAGCACCTTTAGATTGTTGTTGAAATTTAGCATTAGCTTCATTTTCTTTTCTATTCAAATTTAAAGCATCAATGAAAACCCACGTTTTTGGATGAATTAAACTTAGCGAACCATTCAATGACGAGTGGAATGATAGTACTCCCTTTTCACTAAAAATATCATTATGATAAAAAAATACAATTATATATACTTACATATTAATTTTATTTGTAATTATCAATAGCTATATTATGAGGTAAAAGTGCATTATACCAACCACTTATTTTGTTGAATAAAATTAGATCTCTTTAAATCAGTGGTTCTTGAAGTTTTCTCTCGCGCACCCCTTGCTTTCCTCAGGCACCCCCTGAGCATTGTAGTGCATTGAAATAGACTGAAAAGATACAATTAGAATATATTTGGTTACTATGATTTGAGAAATAAATATGCAAATTGAAAAAGTAAGGAGAATGATTGTTTTATTTACATAATGTAAAATTATATCTCCAGGTAAAGAAAATTAAAATCCATATAGATAGGTACAGTCTTTTATCTACACTTTGTTTATACAATGGAAGCACCATTTTTCTTTCTATTAGAATATAGGACAGAAAGAATAAAAAGTTGCCGGCACACAAAACGAGAAATCCCACAATCAAAGATATATATATAAGCCACAATGATAATTAGGTGTTTATATCAGAAAATTCGTATACTTTTATAATTACCTCACATCGCAACATTTTTAGGAAAATATACTTCATGTATATTCTGCATGATATTAATAGCAAGAACCGAACTTATAAACTACAGCCATCTCATGCACCCCTGTAAACAATCCATGCTAATAACTAATTCTCCTGACACCATATAGCTATAACGCGTCAATTTCTCTCAGATCCAGTTCCTGACCTCAACGTAGCTCAGTCTAGTCTGGGAGCTGTAGTTCTGAGTGGTAGTGTCACAGGGGCAGATTTGATCTCTGGCTCCAGTGGATGTACTTCTCACAGAGTGGGAGGCAAACCAGACTGCATTGCTGTCAAGTTGGACAAAACTTACCTGTTGAATGCTATGCAACTTTTGCTGGATTCGAGTGAAGAAAGGTGAGGGATTTAGAAATTGTAATCTTCAAAATAGAGAATTGAAGACAAGAATTATATTCTAGTCAGTAAATTGTACAAATATATCTTATTTGATTAAATTTTAGTTCAGCAGAATGTAGAATATTTCCGCTGTTCTCGAATCAATTCACTTTTTTCCTGTTTCAGAAGCTACAAATATCATGTTGAAGTATCAGTCGATGGGAAGGAATGGCTGAAAGTGGTTGATCACTCCAACTATTGGTGCAGGTCAGTTACTAAGAACTTTTTCTTACATTTAGAAAGTCAATGTCATAAAATCACATAAATAACCCTATTACCTGACTGGTACTCAATGAAATCAAGAGGCAATATATGATAACAAATTACTAACTGACGTACCCCTTCACACTTTGTCTTCTCTCCTTACTAAAGTGCTGTTCCTCCTGCAGGTCTCACCAATTCCTGAGGTTCGATCCCAGGGCAGTGAGGTTCATTAGGATGACTGGCACAGACGAGTGCCTTAATATCATCTCTTTTGCAGCTCTGTACTCAAAGGAGGAATGTTCATTGGTGCAAGGAATACAAGGTGAGTGTTTTGCGTACCTTGAAGTGTTATTCTGTTTCAGAGTCTTTCTCTTCACCATTCAATTGCATTGTTAGAACAGTTCAATGAATATCTTTAGTTAGTTGTATTTCTCCAACGTAATAATAGTGTGACGACAACATTGTACATTTGAATTGAAAAGGAAAATATAAAAGAAACATTATAGCTTATCTTCAACTTGTCTACAGACTCCCATGTGACAAGTAGAAATTTAAATTTTGAAACTGCTTCAAATTAGAAAAATATAACAACAAACTGATTATAAACCTGATTATATTTTCTTTACCAAAACACTATTCGTATTCTGCTAGAAATCTTCACTTGAAAGTAAAAACCCGTCAATATTTTCCGCCAAATCACAGCAGTTCAGAAACACTTTAGTCCTCATGATAAGTCCATCAAAAAGTTCTAAAGTAAAGATATTATAACGTTAACACTCACTTTCCACGTACTGTGAACATCCACTTACTTTAATTACAAACATCTTTAAAACTTTAACTTTAAATTAATTTACGAACATCTCCATCAAAGAATTGAACAAGAATAAGCAATGGATTCAATCATTCAGATCTAAATTGGTAATTGTTTTCAAATTTACTTCATATATCATAAATATTCATGCGAATGACAGTCACGAACATTTCGATTCTAGTGTCTGTGGACAATTTTGTTCGCCATTTCACAAACACGGACAAAGTATTTCAGAAAAATGGACATTTGTAGGATCGTGTGGACGGACCTTTAGCGAAGAAAACTGCTGAGAATATTGTGTTGAAATGTTGCCTGAAGAAACTATTTCATTTACAATTTATGAATGTAATTGTACATAGAGCAATATAACAAGGAATAGCCGAGTCATGACGTCATACTAGTGTTTGATATCTCAGTGGATGATGTTACGTAGAAGTTGTAGTTACTTTATTGCATTGGAACTACGATTGAACATTACATTAATTGAAATATTATAACTGAATGCTGAAAATGATTAATATGATATCTGCATTATTCTACTCTCATAAAAGTTTAGCATTTTCATCAGTTTGCTATTTAGCATTTTCATTAGAATAGGTAGGTAATCATGTTCCGTAGTAACTACCTAATTAAGCACATACCTAATTAGGTAGGTATGTAGTCGGTAAGCTACCTAATTATGTTATGGTTAGGTATACCTGCATTCAACTTCCAAAGCATGCATGGGAATGCTAGAATGCTCTCCAATATCTCATTTGGCTCAATAAATGCTCTACAAAATATTCAGTACTTACCTACATTAGTGAATGCTCTCTACTCTCCAAACAGTACCTAGATTGATACTCTCTAAGAAATAGGATAAAATAGGTACACTTTTTACAGTAAATTCTGTATTAATTTTGTACATCACAATTCCATCACTTTCTACCAATGGCTTAGGCAGTAATCATTATACTTAACTCATCTTAAATAAACTAAATTATAAATACCTAACAAAAGAATTTAATTTAGTGATTTATCATAATTTAATTTACTCTGAAATATTCATACTTTTGCTCCAAGAAAAGTTTTTCTCTCCATTAAATAAGAAAATATATTGACTAGGTAGGTATAACTCCCATACTTCTGAACTCAGACCTGCCGATTAACTTATTATTACTTCAATATAGGTTATAATGTCGTTAATATACCTTTAGGTATATATTACATTCATAATTATATTAAACATTCATTTCAATCTAAACAAAATTATTATCGGTTAACCTTTTAATAAATAATAAACTACATAATATAGCATGACAAAAACAAACACCTACAATATCATTTAGTATTAAAACTATTTTTGGGGGGTTTGTTACGAGTTATCGGACAGTTGCACATTTCCGATCATATTAAATTTTGTTTTATTTGTCATTAAAACTCATTTTATTTATTTGTTCGACAATGTAGAACTGTCCAATAATTCGTAACTTACCCTGAATGGTATAATATTTAGATTAATTTCCGTAAAATGATAACCAGTGACTCTACGAACATTCTTAAATTGGTTCGTAAATGACTTCTTAATTATTGTCGTAAGTTTGTTGTTACGAACTCTTCTGTAATTCGGCCCCAGGTTATTATGTTTCGAAAAGTGTCCTATTCATTGCAATGATATGGTGGGCAAACTCTTGGTTGTTCTCCTATTATTTCCCCTACTAACTTTTTCTCTTCTTTCAGTTGCCTCCACTAATGTGGTCTTAGATTCAAGAGGGGCTAAAGTCTCTGGTGGATATTGTGGTTTTCCCTCTCGTAAACCAATGCATTGCATCGATGGGAAGGAGGACTCACGTGCTGTCGTGGATGAGGATTCTCCCCTCACCATCACACTGGGACAGCCTCACTGGCTATCTTCTTTGCGGTGAGTGAAGTCTGCCTCAATGGAGAAAAGTAGATAATTAATGAAAGAAAAGAATTAGTACTTAAGTGTAGTTTTGGTGCAAATAATTTAAATTAAATGCAAATAATTAAATTTATTATTTACATATACAGATAATAGACAAAAAATATACTTTTATATTAAAATTGTGCTAGTTTAAAATTGTGATAATATACTGCATCTTAAGTTACTGTAAGTACATCTAAAGGACAAAGTATTATCTTTTAAATTAAATTATTTTTCTTCAAGATGTTAATTGTGAATAGTGAGACTTTTGCCTAAGAAATTCTTTCATATTATTTAACTATTGACTAGGTGTCAAAAAGTATTGAGTGAATTGTGTCCATTAAATGGTGAAGACATTCTTCTTCTTATTTATACGATAGCTACCTTTTAATGATAATATTTTTAAGGAGTAAATCTAAGTTATCGGACGCTTCCACATTTTCGATCATAAAAGAAAAAGGTGTAAAACAATAGTTTCTGTACAAATCTCTGTACAGTTTGTAATTAACAATAGATTAAAACTTGCAATAAACCATTAGTAATACATATTTATTTAGTAGAATAATTCACATGAAATAGTTTCTAACATTCACTTTAGTTGTCGAAACATACTTAAAGCAAATAAAACAGGTTTAATTCCTTAAAAGGCTAACAAACACAATATCTGCATTGTTTCTGTACAATTATTTCTACGTAACAACAATGTTGTTTTATTATTTTTCACTGCTGTACTAATGACGTAATTACCACTGAATGACAGTCTGTGTGGACACACTTTAATATAATATATTTCTCCCCTCAGGGTGAGAATAAATGCAAATGGTAACAGTTACAGCATCGAGAGTTCCTCTGACGGAAAATCTTGGCAACCAGTTGGTGGTGAGACAAAGGGGGAGAGGGGTAGAGTCTGGCGTACCTTTGAGTTCAGTCGCAGAGTTGTGCTGCACTTCAGAGTCACAATGAAGAAAATAAATTGGGTAAGTATTCCCTTGACTGCTATGCTTCATGCATTAGTCGGTGAGTAATGGATGAGTAATTCTTATTTATTTGAGGTTAAAATAATCCTCATTATTTTATACTAATAAAATAATGTAAATAAGACTAGGAAATATAATATATTGAGCATCAAAATTAATGTAATTGAATTCCATTATAATTGTTAAATGTGAATTCAAAGTTTTTTATTTAATTAATTTGGTAATGATAAATTAATTGATTTAATTAATTAAAGATTCACTGCAGTAATTTAACTTTTCTCGGGATAATTACAATAAATTATTCCTACACACAAAGAATTTCACCATCAATAATATCACCACTAAAGTTATTCCACCAGCCGCAAGATGTCGCTAGTGCTTTGGTTATCATTATTAAATTTGATAACTTTATTAATTAGCTCCGGTAATCATTTTTCCTAAGTCTCTTATAATAGTTTTGAAATACTAATAAAAAATATTCATTTAAATTTAATAATGAAGTATCATTATGTATTTTATAATAATTATGATAATAAAATTAATAATAAAATATTCATTTTTCTGTTATTACTTACAATACTTACTGAAATTACGTAATACCTACTTAAATATAATAAATTTATTCTTATGAAATATTACTTAATACTTACAATACATTATTAAAATTAATAAAAAATTACTTAATACTAATAAGTATCATTAATGCTTATAGAATATTGTTTTTTTAGTAGCTTCAACTGCTAGCAACTCTTCATTTTCCTCTTCCATCTGTAATTGCAGTACATCCTGGACTGTGTTCTATTCGTAGACGGTAGCTTTTATGCAGTCATGATCACTCTCTATCACTGATGAACACTTTCACTTTGTGTTTTTCACTCAAATTATTTCCAATTCTCTCCAACATCTCAATGAGACGATAAAATAAAACAGAAACATTGCCTCAGTTTCGTCAAACTTAGTCGCTAATTTGAACATTTTCCTCTTTGCTAATTCTTGTTCATTTCTCTGACAGGATTACATACCTCTGTATCACTTTGAGAGTCCTGCCAGCACCACTGCTGTCACAAACTAACAGCTCTCTCAACCAATAAGGACAGCAGTCACCTTTGACGTGAAGGAAACTGGATGTTATTTCCTGTCTCTTAATTTAATGAAATGTTTATTAATCTTAAGACATTGATTTGTATTTAGGAATTTAAAGGAAAAATAACCTACTTACTTTTAATTGGTTAATTTGGTTAGAATTAAAACTATTCCGAGTAATGATTAGAAATTAAAGGAATTAGAATTATATTATTATATATTATTCATATTTGGAGTATTGTTGAAAATAATGTTATTTATATTGGTTCTAATTTACTAATTATATTTCTATTAAAATTCATTTAATAATTTGTAAGACAGTAACTTTTAGTTCCTAAAATTCGGAAAGTGAAATAAAATGAACATTTTATTTTTCTGCATCTATATTTGTATTTCTTTTATTATTCTGTAGTGCTATTAATGTTTAGACTGAAAATCAAAGTTAGAGTATGTACCATATATGGCACATCACACAGGGTAGGGTTAAACACTCACGTGTTTATTACATACATTTTTGCACTGTGATTAAAATGTACTTGTTTTTGTTCTTATTATTGTTTATTTCTTGATTGCAGTTGTTTTTATAAAGCTTTACTTACATTAACAATTACTTTAACCCGTTACTTGGGGAGAAAAAGTCAATCACCTCACAGATTATTTGGTCCTGGTTACAATTCTCTAATTTGCTATTATTTTAACTAATAAAAACCTTATTATCTCGAAAAACACAGTGATTTATGCTGAAACATTCGTAACATTAATTAATGTTTATCATATTATGTTAAAATATTTCACAACATTAATTAATGTTTATCATATTATGTTAAAATATTTCACAACATTAATTAATGTTTATCATATTATGTTAAAATATTTCACAACATTAATTGATGTTTATCATATTATGTTAAAATATTTCACAACATTAATTAATGTTTACCATATTATGTTAAAATATCTCACAACATTAATTAATGTTTATCATATTATGTTAAATTATTTCACAACATTAATTAATGTTTATCATATTATGTTAAATTATTTCACAACATTAATTAATGTTTATCATATTATGTTAAAATATTTCACAACATTAATTAATGTTTACCATATTATGTTAAAATATTTCACAACATTAATTAATGTTTATCATATTATGTTAAATTATTTCACAACATTAATTAATGTTTATCATATTATGTTAAATTATTTCACAACATTAATTAATGTTTATCATATTATGTTAAAATATTTCACAACATTAATTAATGTTTACCATATTATGTTAAAATATTTCACAACATTAATTAATGTTTACCATATTATGTTAAAACATTTCCAATGAAATTAGACACACCCTCCCTCTAACTACAAAGTTAACTAGTGTACTCAGCCTTAAAAACTATCATAGTCATAATTTATGTGTTTATTTGATTGCAAGCTTATGTTTTCAATATATTTTCTGATTAACAGTTATTTTCTTTATTAATTACCTTTAACTAAAATAGCATTTAATTAATAACATTATTATATCTATTTTAAACATCAGACTCTTGGGAAATTTTAATCAATGTAAAGCAATGAAATCTTTTATTTTGTCCCAATAATTGCAAGGAAAATGAACGGTAGAATCTTTAAATTATTTTAATAATCTACAGGACAGGTTTTTTCTTCCTTTCTTTCAATTTTGGCTTCTCACTGCAAACAAAATAGATTAAATTAACAAATAAATAAATAATAAACAAAAAAAGAGTAACTAACTAATATTTTAGTAGTGGTTTAACGTCTGTTTCGGAACCAAAGGCCACATCGCTGATGTCAAAAGTAAATTGAATACAAGGGACTGGAAGAAGCAGTCAGAAAGGAAAGTGGCTTCATGAACAGAGTCACCTACCACCGTCGGTGACAATGCTCATGCATGCAGAAAAGCTACTGCGTGAATGTAGTGTCCTACCAAGAAATGTGACAAACAGGGACACAAGCACAGGTGTTTGCACACAAGTATTGAAGAGGAAAATGAAGAGGTGATAGTGAATGAAGTCTACGAGTGTACCTAACACAAAATCTAAGAGGAAAATGAAGAGGTGATAGTGAATGAAGTCTACGAGTGTACCTAACACAAAATCTAAGAGGAAAATGAAGAGGTGATAGTAAATGAAGCCTATGAGTCTACCTAACACAAAATAATTTAAGAGGAAAATGAAGAGATGATAGTGAATGAAGTCTACCTAACACGAAATCTAAGAGGAAAATGAAGAGGTGATAGTGAATGAAGTCTACGAGTCTACCTAACACAAAATAATCTAAGAGGAAAATGAAGAGGTGATAGTGAATGAAGTCTACGAGTTTACCTAACACAAAATAATTTAAGAGGAAAATGAAGAGGTGATAGTGAATGAAGTCTACCTAACACCAAATCGAAGAGGAAAATGAAGAGGTGATAGTGAATGAAGTCTACCTAACACAAAATCTAAGAGGAAAATGAAAAGGTGATAGTAAATGAAGTCTACGAGTCTACCTAACACAAAATCTAAGAGGAAAATGAAGAGGTGATAGTAAATGAAGTCTACGAGTCTACCTAACACAAAATCCAAGAGGAAAATGAAGAGGTGATAGTGAATGAAGTCTACGAGTCTACCTAACACAAAATCCAAGAGGAAAATGAAGAGGTGATAGTAAATGAAGCCTACGAGTCTACCTAACACAAAATCTAAGACCTCGTAGTTGAAGAGCATAACCCTAGCGCTATCTACTAAAACTGCAAGTAGTGTTCAAAAAATGAAAAAGACAATACATAATCCAAATTACAACAGTTCGGGGCCTAAGGTACAGCTTCAGGATAGAGCCCCTGGGGGCGAGTAACTAACTAATCAGGGCAGGTATCGAGTTATCGGTCGGTTCCGTATTTATTATACGGATTATAAAAGTATATAATAAAAGTTACATAATAATAAAATCAATGTCATATTTAAGGTATTAAAAACTTTCTAAAGAATATAGATTGAGTAAATATAGTTCACACGTTAGTTAGGTTATTTATAATAACTTTTTAATGCTATTTGTTAAATTTGATTATAAGTAACTATTAGTCGTCACAATTTTACGATAAAATGAATATTTAAAAATAAATTATATCAAATTTATCGAAATTATGATTATGTCAGTTCTTTTTCTGTTTTCAGTTCCATTTTATTGCTCTTTGTCTCGCATTATAGATAATAAAAGTGAGAATAATTTCATCAAATTTTTTTAGATTTGTTTTTAGTTCAGATATTTCTAAATTAACAAAAACAAATTTTGACAACTTTTCAATTTCATTTTAGACTTCGATTGATAGAAAAAATCTGGTTGATAAAATAAAGGCAAATTCCCATGGAAATAACCTGCTGCAAACTGCATCTAAATTAATTGGGAATTAAAAAAGTTGTGAAAATGGCTATAAAATTTTGAAAAAAAGGCTGTAGGAATTTCAATATCTATTTTAGCGAAAAAATGCAACGAAAAGTCAGTCGCGTATACAAGGGGGGAGGATGGGGGAGCAACTGGGGCAGATGATCCCCCATCTTTGAGGTACGATTTTTTTTCAAATAAATCTACGGATCAATAAAAATATACAGATTAATCCTCAAAAAGTGAAGAAATGTCAATTGTTTGATTATTTTTTAATTGCTCTGAAGATGCTTTAACACTGTGTTCCATCAGAAGCGTCATTTTTAAATTGCGAATTGGGAGAACTTGAAATGCTTCAAGTCGTATTTTGAATACGCCATTTTGTTCATGAAGAGTTGATTTTTATTACCCTATTAGTATTAGCATTGATCTTCAACCTTAAAATGTTTCTGAATTTGAGAAGAAATGGATTCCCCTGCAGCTTTCCAAAACACCTCCTCCTTCAACAGTACGCTGAGAATTCATGCTACATTTGAAGATAAGTGAAGGGTCAGCAAAATCTTTACATCTGAAAAATACTGGTTCTATCCGCAAGAAAAAGCAAATGGGAACAAAAACAAGAAGAACAGAAGCAGTGATTTAGGAGGTAAAGAGTTTTTTTGCTCTCTCAGAAAAGCTTTTCGAAAGATTTCACCCACCAAAACCACGTGGTGGAGGAACGTCATACATTAACTTGGTTTCCGTTTTGATTATTACACTTCAGTTCAACCATTAACAAAAAGCACATATATAACAGTTTTGTCAGTGGTTTCTGCAGCAACCATCTAAACATTGCCAATTGAATCGTTTGGACAGATGAGAAGTCCCTTTGCCTCCATTAAAAACACATCGAAAAAATACGAATGAAAGTCATCGAAATATCTGGAAAATAAATAATAGGTACGATGCTAAGGTAATGAATGATCTTCGTTGCAATTATTAATGGAATGGTTCCAATTGTTCAGGGATTCCTTAACGAATATGGTAACTTGTTACCAGTTAATGGTTTTCAAAACTCTGATTGCTCCAGCACATTATTTGGCCCAGCCTGCAACTTCTTCACTTTGGTGCATGCAAGACCAAATTGCACAAATGCAGCTCTTGAATGTTCAAGGGAAAGTTTCGAGGTCGAGTGATTAGCAGAAGTAAGGAAATAAAATTTCTGTTCAGCACACAGTCCAGATCTCAAACCTTTGGACTTTCACATATGGACTGCTTCACAAACTCGAGTTTAAATAACAAAACAGATTCCTATGAGTCTCTTATACAATGGCGGAACGACGTCTTGCATCCACCAAAGAGAAGAATGAGTTGCAGAATAGTGCAGTCTGGGTCAATTAATGTCCTGGAGCAATCTGAGATATGGAATATTGTTAACCGATGGCAAGTTGCAATCATCGTCAAGGAATGCATGAAAGATTAGATCCATTCCATTAATAATGGCAACAAAGATATTACCTTAGCATCATACATATCATTTATACCGTTGATATTTCAAGAATTTTCACTAGTTTACAATCCGTTGTTTTTTTCGATTTGGTTTTTGATGGAGGCAAAGGAAACTCGTTGGATGGTTGCTGCAGAATCCACTGACAAAACTGACTTATCTGTGCTTCGTGGACATCATACAATGGGTGAAATGAAGTGGAATGATGGAAACCAAGATCATGTCTGACGATCTTCCACAACGAAGATTTAGTGAGTGAAATCTGCTGAGAAGCTTTTCTGAGAGAACAACTGGGGGTTTCTCACTGCTTCTGCTCATTTTGGTTTTATTTTCATTTGCTTTTTCTTGTACTTCATGTGTAGAAGGAGTCTTATTGAAAAGACCACAAACTCTTGTGAACTTTAAGATTTAGGGGTAAGATTTAGCCGCCCTTCCATTTATTCAAGATGTTGAGTGAAGCATGAACTTTTGGCGTACTGTTGAAGGAGGAGAAGGTGTTTTGACAAGCTACAGAGTGCAGGACGATCTATTTCTTCTCAATTTCAGAAAGATTTTTGAGGATGAAGATCAATGCTAACATTAATGGGATGATAAAATCCCTTCTTTATGAACAAAATGACGTATACATAATAGCAACAACTTGAATCATTTTAAGTTCTCTCAATTGGCAATTTGGAAATGACGCTTCTGATGGAACACCTTCACTGTCTAAAGGTACGTTTTACATGCAGCGATTCTTAATTGCGATCATAGCCTAGTGATTATCGCTGAACACTCGTTCAATGCTGTTCCTAGTGAAATGTTTTCCAACGAGCAAATACCCTCGAGCTACAGTTCAATGTATTTCTATTGCTGGACGATCATTGTTGAGCGATGATCGCATCAATCGATGGAGGCAAAACGAACCTTAAGCATGTTCAAAACAATTAAAATAATCAAATAACTAGTGATGGGACGATACCAAAATTTTAACGATTCCGATTCTATCCAAAAGGACCAATTCCCGATATGAGAATCTCATACTTTTGAGTTTAATTATATACAAAAATATAATCATTATTTCAAATAATAATAGAAAATGTCTGTCACTCGGTACTATTTTTAACTTCAATTATTATGCTTCAAAGAGTTCACATTAGTTTTCATTTTAATTAATAACCATTAATGTAGATACTGGATAATTAATTTATTAGGTATTTAACGTCTGCTTCGGAACCAAAAGCCATATCACTGACGTCACAAGGAAATTAAATACGAGGGACTAGAAAAAGCAGTCAGAAAGGAAATTGGCTCCATGAACAAAGTCACTTACCACCGTCGGTGACAAGGTTCATGGATACAGAAAAGCTACTTCGTGAATGCAGTCACTTACCAAGGAATGTGACAAAACGGGACACAAGCACTGGTGGCTGTACTCACGGATGGAAGAGGAAAATGAAGAGGTGATAGTAAATGAAGCCTACGAGTCTACCTAACACAAAAATCTAAGACCTCGTAGTTAAAGAGCATAATCCTAGCGCTATCCTCTAAAACTGCAAGTAGCGTTAAAAAAATGATAAACATGGTAAAAATGAAAAAAGACAATCCATAATCGGAATTACAACAGTTCGGAGCCCAAGGAAAAACCCCGATTCTCCAATTATCCCGATATGATTCGGATTAATCGTCCCACCACTACAAATAACTGACATTTTTTCAAGTCTGAGGATTAATCCGTAGACACATAAAAAAGTAAAACCGACTGAAATTTATTTCCATGGTAGACTAGAATACATATCTCATGTGTGCAAAAATCTAATAATGAGACTTTTTATGCAGTACGCTCCACACACTATAAAAAAATAAACTAATTTAAATTATACTCACACTAAAGAAGTTTTCCTTTTCTTCTTCTTTTTGTCTGTTTTTGAAGGGACGACAATTTCTTCTTCTTTAATTTCTTCCTCTTCTTCAATTTCTTCTTCTTCAATATCTTCCTCCTCTTCCACATCGGACTCTTCCCCCACTTCCTTCCTCTTCCTCTTCCCTCCCCGCCCTCTCACACAAACCACCACCCTCTCCCCGTCCACATCCAAACCCTCGAGTAGTTTCCTTCGCTCCCAAACATCGACACCAGCACCGAAGGAGAGCGAACAGGATCTGCCAACAAAATTCAGTCAAACAACGTGTACAAAATGAACAATATTTAGAACAAAAATTATAGTGAAAATGGAAAATTAGCTACAAACATGGAAAACATGTTAAAACAAGTTAAAACATGTTTAGACAAGTTAAAACATGTTCAGACAAGTTAAAACATGTTCAGACAAGTATAAACATGTTCAGACAAGTTAAAACATGTTCAGACAAGTTAAAACATGTTCAGACAAGTTAAAACATGTTCAGACAAGTTAAAACATGTTCAGACAAGTTAAAACATGTTCAGACAAGTTAAAACATGTTCAGACAAGTTTAAACATCAAAATTTTCAGTTTCTCAATGAAATATTTGTTTGATCAATATTTATAATAATATTATAATTATCTATGAAGTAGAATAGAAATGAAATATTCTTATGTAACAAATAGGTTAGGAAAAATGGAAATGTATAAAAAGTGTAAAATTATGGCACTGGCATGTTATTTTGTTCCATTCCGTAAAAAGGTCCATTGAATATCTTTTTTAAAGTTTACTTAAAATATTTGATATTATCTATTAATAATCTTAGCAACAAGTTTTTGAATTTGCCGTTATTTGGAACGTTGTACAAGATAATAATAATAACTTGGTTGTTAGTTGATAGAAAAATTTGTGGTAAAATCCATTGTTCTATTTTTTTTCATTGGGTGAGGGGATTATGCTATGTAGCGTCGGGCCGGGTGGCTTTGCGCATTTCCCGCATACTTTAAATTTACGAAAAAACTGAAGAAGTCAGCAATCTGATTTCTTGTGTGCAGATAGAAGAAGGGTACACCTAGGTGCGCACCAAGTTTCAACTCTTTAATTTATCATCGAAAAAGTTATCATCAAAAAACTGTGCACAAAGTTCGTGGGGGAAAACCGGGTGAATTTTGTGCAACTGCCGTGAATCTGCCCCAATTTTCTATGCAACTGCCCCGATGTGCTGTGCAATTGCTGTGAGTCTACCACGATCTGCTTTGAAATTGCCGTGAGTTTGCAACGATCTGCTGTGAATCTGCCCCAACCTTCTATGCAACTGCACCGATCTGCTGTGTAATTGCCGTGAGTTTGCAACGATCTGCTGTGAAACTGCCGTGAGTTTGCAACGATCTGCTGTGAAAATGCCCCAACCTTCTATGCAACTGCACCGATCTGCTGTGTAATTGCCGTGAGTTTGCAACGATCTGCTGTGAAACTGCCGTGAGTTTGCAACGATCTGCTGTGAAACTGCCCCAACCTTCTATGCAACTGCACCAATCTGCTGTGCAATTGCCGTGAGTCTGCCACGATCTGCTGTGAAACTGAAGTGAGTCTCCCACGATCTGCTGTGAATCTGCTTGCAACTGCCATGAATTTGGCCCGATCAGCTGATATGCAACTGCCGAGAATCTGCCCCGATCTGCTATGCAACTGCCCTTAATATGTCTCTACGACAGTTGCATAGCAGCATATCATGGCCGATTCACGGCAGTTGCATAGCAGAAGATCGGGGCAGATTCATGGCAGTGACGGGTAGTTGCATTGTAGCAGATTCACGGCAGTTGCATTGCAGCAGATCGGTGCAGAATCACAGCTGTTGCATTGCATCAGATCGGGGCAGATTCACGGCAGTTGCATAGCAGTAGATCGGGGCAGATTCACGGCAGTTGCATAGCAACAGAACAAGGCAGAATCACAGCTGTTGCATTGCATCAGATCGGTGCAGATTCACGGCAGTTGCATAGCAGTAGATCGGGGCAGATTCACGGCAGTTGCATAGCAGCAGATCAGGGCTGATTCACAGCAGTTGCATAGCTGCAGATCAGGGCAGTTGCATAGCAGCAGATCAACATGTTTACTATTCCGAACATTGGTCACACAGAAACTGTGGTTACTTTACTTTATCACTAGCGCCCTACAACAATCACCACAGTATCCTTCGCAATCTCAGAGTTGGGTCCGTCAGGCAGAAGCGACATGAGCCCTATAGGAGTATCGGGGATGAATATCACAGGTTTATTAATGAATAATAGCTCTTTACTTTAACATTTGTAAAAAAATGTGCGCAAGTCCACCCGTGAATCAAAATATTCCCCCCGTATTCTTGCGCATACGGGGGGAATATCTTGCGCATTCATCTTACATGACGTTAATCTACAGTAAATTATGCGTATCCAACGTAAATTGCAATCAAATTTGAGCATAATTATCAACACTACAGCAAAGTTCGCCGAGATTCGATTCTAGTCAAAAACAATTATTTTGCTATAAAAAACATAGGTCTCTATTTGAACACTTAGTATTTATACTTAATCTCTTAATATTTTCGTGATATTTATGGACTGAGGGGTTTAAGAGCTGCTCTTTCCAATGGTGTTGTCAAATTTGAAATATTTTCACGCATTCGTCGTCAAATACCGATGCGCAACTTCACCCGGAATTTTGAGGTGCTCAAGGCCACCCGGTCTGACGCTACTATAATCTAAATATGTATATATATAACTAAGTATTTCAACACAATGCTCGGAAGTAACACGCTGTTCTCAAGGGTTTCGAATGTCTATAAATGCTTACTTCCTGTCGTTAACCAACCCTCTCAGAAAATAGTTTTGCACCATCTTGAATAATGTTTCTATATCTATATGTATAGTGTTCAATGAGTTGGCCTAGCTATCTAATGTGCAGTTGGTACTCTATTACAAAAAGAGAGGCAGCTTAGCTATCACTCACTGAGGCTCCCCTTTACTAACTGAGGCTCCCCTTTACTCACTGAGGCTCCCCTTTACTCACTGAGGCTCCCCTTCACTCACTGAGGCTCCCCTTCACTCTCTGAGGCTCCCATTCACTCACTGAGGCTCCCCTTCACTCACTGAGGCTCCCCGTCACTCACTGAGGCTCCCTTTCACTCACTGAGGCTCCCCTTCGCTCACCTGGATAGCATAATATCCTCAGCAGTCCTCAGTTTCTCTAACAGCTTCATTTGACTCTTCAGGTCAAAGAATCGTTGTAGCTGAACGCAAGCCACTGTGGGGTTACTCACCAATTTGTTTGGGTGACCATGAACCAACACATTGGGCTGCAAAAAACAAATGGTAATATGGTACATATAAGTAGTGTGAAATGTTAGAAACATTAGATATGCTAATTTTAAGAATATCTCACTCACGTCATCAAATTCTTCCTCCTGAGGGAGAGATGCGCCCTTGGGAATCATTCTGTCGACTTTGGGGTAAATTTGAGGCGGGAAATCCATACTTTGAAAAGTTACGTAAGCTAAGTTTGCCAAGTCTTCATTTTCAAAAAGAACCACAGCCATTCTGTAGAAATATTGTGAATATTAAGCAGTTTGACAAGAAGCTTAAGAAGTAGTGAAATAATAAATAAAAATACATATTAAAGAAGTTTTTAGTAAATTGATAATGAACTAAAGTGCAATTCTGAATATAATGGAGAGATTAAAAGATACTCACTTTTTCTTCAAGCAGATGTCCACAGCGGTGGGAAAAGTGTTGTTGATGAAGTCTGACGAGTGAACTGGAAGATCTCTGATAACGAGACTGAAAGAAAACAATCCATGTTAAGAGTTGGCTACAGGAATTTAAGTTATTTTCAAAATATTTAATTATTCATAAAGGATTCCACCATAGAAAATATCAGCAGCCAAAATAATCTAAACACCTCTCAGTTATTTTAGAGGAACATACCACTAAATGTAAGCTATTTAGGTTTGGAACTGAAAATAACTAATTCACACATCAGTAGATATTAGTTAATGAAAACATAATATTTTTTACAAGACTAGTTAAAATTCTGCATAAAATAAAGCTTGGTTAAAAATAAGTACATTCCCTTCCGAAATGATATTGAAAACAATCACCAACTTACACATTTTTCATATTTTTGTATCCGTTATTTCTCATAGCCAAGAACGCAGGCCCCAGTCGGAATACTTTGGAGACAATGTTACTACCCAAGTGAAGATTGCGAACACTGGAGACAAAATCTTCTGCCTTCTCAATAGTATCACACTTGCAATGCAATGTTCTGAAAGTAGATTAGGTTATAGTATAAAACTTTATTAAGAAATAAAAAAGAAAAGAAGTATGTTCTAGTAAATAGATGTTATGAACCATAATTTCAAATAAGAATAACTATACCTATTTATTTCAATAACTCTGAAATAACATGGTTTCTTTCTCAAAAGTATCGAATGATGTTGATTGCTTGTATCCTCTCTTTTAACCCTTTCCCTAAAAGTCCGTTAAGATACCATCGTTAAGGTATTCCTTTTGTACCCATAGGATAATTATTGAATACTCAAGAATCAGTATGACTAGCTATTTTATGTGACAATTGTACATATTTAGGCCTATTCGAGTTTCTTAGAGAACACTTTTTCTCTATAGGTAGAATTAGCATGACACTAGCGGGGGTAGGACATAATCATAGACTGTTCTACTCTCTATTCCAATCATTCTCTTAACCATATTTGCCAAACAGTGTATTTTTATATTTGTGCCAATAATAAAATTGAACCGGTCATTGCCCACTTTCATTTCCTGTGTAATTGATAGACATTAATTAGATCAGTTACTGAATAATGGAAAAAAAGAATAAACAATTGGTTCTGAAGGGATAATTTCACTTATATTCCCATTAAAATTAGAAACTATTTTGTGTGTTTAGTTTAACTTGCTTAGATTTTTTGAAAAGACATGAGTTTAAATAAATGTATTTAAAAAAAAACAAGGCTATACAGATACTCTTGACAATCGATACTTGTTATTTTGGCCCCTTTTATCGATGATCTTTAGGTATTAGATTAATGATGTACCAGTATGGGCAGATTACTAATACCATGAATCGGTATCAGTAATAATTTAAGTATTAGTAGCTACTCATTATATCAACCATTTTTTAATTTTTCTAAGTATCAGTAGATTATTTATACCATGGTCCAAGTATAGTAGGTACTAGTATTAGTAATAATCATGGTATCTCTATATATCCCTAAGAACTAGTGATGGGACAATTAATCAAATCGAATCAGAATAATCGGAGAATCGGGTTTTTTCAAGGAATCGGGAATCGGAGTTGCAATATTTTAGGGCGATTCTGATACCTAAAACTATTATTAATTTATTTGTGTATTATATGTAATGCGGTAATAAGTATATAGCTATGTCCTATAATAACTTAAAATGTACTATGTATTTCTAGATATGGTCTAGCGCAATACTGCCTAATACGTCAGTAAGTAGCTGGTAACTAATTAAACATCTTGTACCGTAATTTCAATTAAATTAAATATATTCCAGACTTCCAATAGTCTGATATTTAACTTAGTGTAGGTTTCAACTTTTAAGGTGTTGCCAAATTTCAACAGGGAGCAGTAGTAAATTTTCAGTGAGAGGAAAATCAGCCAACTCTGCTAAACTTACAATTACCAGAGTTGCTAATCTTACAATATTATTTGGGATATTTTTCAAAGGTTATGTATTTAAATTTTTACTGCTTAGAGACTTATTGAAGTATTAGGCTATTAGCTATGATTTTATTAATTAGCTAGTTTATAATACTATTAAGTTTTCCTTTCAAAGGTTATGAATTAAATGTTCACTGTTTAGAGAGGAATTAAGTATGAATCTACGCTTTATTACAGCTTTAAGAATTTTACTATTTAGTATTTACATTAATGATTACTCAATAAAATGAAAAATAATGTGTTAGAAGAGTTCCAATGAAACATGGCTTTACCATATAAGCTTCAGCCTACATGTAAACACTACGAATTAACTTATGAAATTATTAATAAATTGAAGATTTAATATGGTACATGGTAAGGTATCTCTAAGTAGCTAAATATCTAGCCCAATGAAAAAATAATCAGGTATCGGGAATCGTATCAGAATCGTTAAAATTTTTGATATCGTCCCATCACTACTAAAAACATCAATAGACATATTTTTTCTAACTTTAATTAAAGACTTACTTGTCAAAGAGAATTTGTTCGGCATCAGCAATGTGATCCATGAAGCCACTGTTTTTCATGATTGAAAACACGTTGGAGAAATAAATTGTGATGTATTCTTTACGGTTCTTTCTCTCCACTTCCTTCTCCATGTCTGTAGTTTCACTTTTGTTTTGTTTCTTCAAACCCATTTTAAATATGAATGAATAACTAGCTAGAAATTAATTCTGAAATTCAGATACAATAGGTTCAATAACTTAGAAAAAATAAGCATCTACTAGTCTACTACTAATGAATTTATTACTCGGTTAGAATTATGTCATGTTTGAAAGTAGGGCTATAGTCATCAATCTACTGGCAACCTGAGTGATATACTTTCAATGACAACTTGAGTGATATACTTTCAATGGCAACTTGAGTGATATACTTTCAATGGCAACTTGAGTGATATACTTTCAATGACAACTTGAGTGATATACTTTCAATGACAACTTGAGTGATATACTTTCAATGGCAACTTGAGTGATATACTTTCAATGGCAACTTTTTGAAACTAAAAATAAAAAACTCCCAAAAACACAATTGGAGACTTAATTTACAAATAACTTGACTCCATGTTTCAAAGACCTCAACTATCACACATCAATCGGCTTCGTCAACAAGAATTTTAGTCAAGTTCATTTGATCCACTTAACAGAAATGTATCAACTTATTTTCAATTCAACTAGAATTATGAGATTTAATTGTAATCACATGTCCTTTGTTTTATGAAAGTTAGTGGCAAATCACATTGTCATGATGTTTAGTTAGAGCCAATGTTACAACCTTTCTTTTACTTACTATATAGAAAGATACCTTTCGTATCTAAATCTTGTCAGGAGCTTTTCCAGTATCGAGGTTTCCTGCGTTTCCATTTTAATCTTTACTAAGCATTTCCTAATGACTTCGAAGTTGAACAAATAATGCATTAAGCACACTAATTTTCGGTATCCATAAATTAGTGTGGCGATCTGAAATGATTGTGACGACAAATTGTTTCTGAGCTTGGTGGTGACCCTGTAATATTTTATTCTGGTGACCTTAAATTATTTCAGTAGGATTTGATAAAACATAGGTTAAATGAACAGTGGTTTTTACAAGTTTAAAAGTATAAGTGATTAATACAGGAGAACCCTCTACAATGCTCTGTAGACAACTGACACTAGAAAGATTTACACATCCTTTTATATAATGATAAACAGCAAACATGAGTCATAGCTAGAACCAGGAAATGTTATCATGAGACAATTCTGCTGAGTAGTTAAAATACATTAGCTAATTACAACATATGCAAAATATAAACATTAAACAATAACTAAGTGTGACTTAATACAACAGAATTGGCAGATTTTTGCCACACTATGAAACAGGGAGTTTTGCAGGCTTGAAAATATAGTAATAATAAAATAATAACTTTAAAATCCAAAGCATTTAACTTCAAAGATTGCGAACACTGGAGACAAAATCTTCCGCCTTATCAATAGTATCACACTTGCAATGCAATGTTCTGAAAGTAGATTAGGTTATAGTATAAAACTCTATTAAAATATATAAAGAAAAAAAGTATGTTCTAGTATATACAGTTTTTATTGTAATTAGGTTACACACAATTTTTGGAGTAACTATTTTGTGTGTTTATTTTATTTTGTTTATATTTTTGACAAGATATGAGTTTAAATAAATGTATTAAAAAAAACTAGCATTGTACAGATTCTCTTGATAATCGATACTCTTTATATTGGTCCCTTTTATCGGTGATCTTTAGGTATCGAATTAACAGTGTACCAGTATCGGCAGATTACTAATACCATGAATCGGTACAAGTAATAATTTTAGCTACTAGTTATATCAACCAGTTTTTAAGTATCAGTGATTTTTAAGTATCGGTAGATTTTTAATACCAAGTATAGTAGGTACTAGTATTGGTAATAATCGTGGTATTGGTACAGGCATAAAAACATCAAAGTACTTTCAGGTCAGTAATTAACACACTAAATGCAGAGGTGATGGAGTAAACCTAAATGGATGAACGTGAATATTTCTAAAGTTAACCGCAACATCAATCAGCTGTTGGACAGTTAGGTAGGTACATTCACTTACCTTGCGAATGAACCAAACAGTAGCTGCTTAATATTTCCTATCACCATTCAAAGAAATGTAACCAAATTCTAACAAGTTCAAAAATAATTTTCCGAACAAGTATTTAAATCAGATATGAGAAAATCCCTTCATATGTTCACAGTTTATCCCCAAACTCCACTCAGGACGTACCTACGGCTGGTGACCGGTCCATTCGCCGAAAACACATTTGCCGAACGACACTTTCGCCGAAAACAATTAGTATTTAAAAAAGTTAACAATTTCCATAAGAAATTACATATAGATGAACTTACATATATGTGTATAAATTACTTTATAATATTCTACATGATTATTTGTTAAACTGTATGGTATTTACGTTAACTTAATTAACTCATATAATGTTATTGCTGCATTATTTGTGTCAGTTTATTAATTCTATGTTGATCCTATTTTCTGTGTACAATTATCAGTAACAAAAGAATTTTTTTTGTTTATTTTGGTCTCACTTCATTTCAATCCTTCTATATACATTATAGAATCAGTCTGCTACTGTGAGTCGCTCGTGAAGCTTTCACTATACAGGGTGACCCACAAAAAAATCTATCCAACTATAAATTCGTATATATCAACAACTATTGAAGGTACAGTTAAAAACAGATTTATTTCTAGGTTACAAGAATATTCATAAAACTACTCCTTTTATAAGATATTGACAATATGAAGAAATTATTTGAGTACAGAAAGGAAGTCAAAATAAATTTTGTTTAGCAACTCCTTTTAAAAAAATAGAAAAGTTTATCATAGAATAAATGGCTTAAATATATATTATAAAATAAATACTACTAAATATTTATTATTTAATAAATCCTACTCAATCTATTAAGAAGCGTTTATAATGTTACTAAGAACAAGCATTTATTAGGCATTAAAACCAGACAATTAATTATCGTTGAATTTATAGTTAATAAAAAAATTGATCAATTTTAAATACTTATTTAACGCAGGATGTTCAATAAACTTAAATTTTGTAGTAAACCTTATTCTGCTGGAAAATTATCATATTTTCGGGGAATGTGATTTCGGCGAATGTGTTTCCGGCAAAAGTGTTTTCGGCGAATTTGTTTTCGGCGAATTGACCTAGAATCCCTACTGCTATCCAATCTGCAGCGTCAGCAATAACAGTAACCTCCTAACTCCTCAATGCGTGTATATGCTCGGTATTCCCAAGCTACATCACTCTTAATAAGGCAACAGTTGGTGTTAACATACGCAATAGGGGGCCTAGAACTGGCCATAGTTAGCCGTAACTTTACCATATTTTCAATGTCTTTCTCCTGTTTGAGGTAGATTGTAGTCTTTACTTAGACGAATTACCTGAGAGAAGTATGGCGACTGAACTTATTTGGTATTTTGGGGTGGATTTATAGAATATCTTTAACCATCATTCTGTTAGAATTAGGTTAAATCAGTGGGTTAACAACGTTAAGACATAGAGTTTATTTAAAGAGTAAATATGTTATACAATTAGAAGTCTATGGAGAGATGAGTGGAACCCATCTCTCACTGAGTAATGTTCAAGACAGACTGATTTCAGAAACTACTCGACAGGGTATTTAACCCTCGACGGAAGTGTGATCGACTTTAGACCTTATGTCCGTTTCTCATTAAAAGTAATACATAGTTATTGAAACAATAGGTAATTTAATATAGCTGAGCTAGTCTAACAGGAAGTTAACATTAAATATATAACGAGTGTGTAATACATTTAACTAAAATTTCAACACTCCTCCTCACACGACATTATATATTTTTCATGCCTATTAATTTAACAAATTTGGTAAATCTATCAATAGGCAACGATTTAGAGAATATGTCAGACGATCCATTAAAAAAAACAATGAACAACAATTTACATAGGAAATGAATTATTCTAAATTTAAAGACATAAATCTCATTTTAATCAATCCTAAAATTCAAAGCATTAAAACTCAAATTGAAAAATTCTGAAATTCAAATTGAACAATCATAACTGCAAGAATTTTAAACATTTATTAATGGTTTAATTCTATTTCAAATAATTCCTTTCTTCCCCTCTTTTTATTTCTGAATGTCGATATAAAATAGAGTCTTCAGAAATCCAAAAAGAAAATATACTATGTATATAAAATATTTCAAACTTACATGTAACATAAAAAATAGTATGAATACACATCAAAACTGAACTTAACATATTGTGACATTCTTGCTTATTTTATTTCAATTTAACTTGTAAAAAAATTAACATTGCTTAATAATCATGCAATTAAAATTAACATCCTTCCGTTAAAAAATAGAATTTCTATTTTTTAATTATTTTATTGAATAAAATTTACTATTAAATTCTTTCTTCAGAAAAATTGAAAGATCGTTTAATATTTTACTGCAAACTAGTTATAAATATAACCATTTCATTTATGTATATTAATTTAAAAATATTTCATTCCTGCAAATTCCTAATTTATTTTGACTCTAAAATTTTCTAATCATCAAAATCTAATTAGTATTTCAAAATGAAAAATTATTTATTTCTAAATATTCACTTCTAAATATTCACAAATATTCACAGTATTCAATTCATATGCTCACCTAATAGACCGCGTACTTCTATTAAGTAAACATGCTGAGTCATCAATTAAAATAATAATTAAATGCTGTGTCGGTAGTTTTTGTTACGATTCAAAGATTAATCTGCTGATCATTAAAAAGCAATAAAAATTCTATCTAACTACTATCCAAAAAACTAATTTCAATTAATTTGAGAATTCACTTCACAAATGCTGAAGCAAGTTGTACACCGGTGCAAGAACCGTAGAGGCGAAAGTTAACTAAACCTACCACTAGACTAACATCAGGTTCTTTATTTACTGTGAATAGAACTACAATATGGCGTAAGTTAAATGTCAGTTAAACTAAGTCATTATAGCAACTTAACACTACCACTTTCTTGTGTAGCTATTTACAAACAAACAAGTCTTTACTTATTTTACTTCTTGTAGTTGTAGTTCCCATAGCCACCACAAGTATGTGGAGTTGCTCCAGCTTTGCTGGGGCGTTTGTCCAGTTTGTTGTCCATAGCCACTCCAAGTACCGGCAGCTTGTCCAGTGGTTGCGGCATTCCAACCGCCCGGTGCCTGTTGTCCCCAGTTGCCGTAAGAGATTTGGGTTAGCGGTGTCTGTTGCTGCTGTGCATAGTAATTCTGCTGCTGTCCATAGTACCCCCCACTGTTTCAAGTGCCGTATCCTCCTCCTTGCTGGGTGTATCCAGATTGGGGTAGCTCTGGGATGAGTAGTTGTTAGTTTGAGAAGAATACTCAACTTTTCAGCTTCACTCCGGAGTGTGTCAGCTACGGTAATCCAGTTAGGGATGTCTGTCTGAGCTTCAAGTGCAGTGACAAGCACTTCAAACTGCCCTGGCAGTGATGACAGAAGACAAATCACTTTATCCTCTTCACTGATCACTTGATTTAACAAGGCAAGCTCTTGAAAAACTTCAGTTAGTTCCTTCAAATGAAAGTCGAGTAGATCAGGAGACTTCAATTTTAGATTGTAGAGCTTTTTCTTCAAACGAAATTTGTTAGCCCACGTGTTTTTCTGAAATGTTTCTTGAAACAACCAAACCAGTTAAACTTGATTTACTGTTTAACTGAATTGATGTTTTAACATTATTCTAATTCATAAGAATAACTGAATATAATTATTAATATTCAATTGAAACAAAAACAGAATTCTTAGTTCGCAAGAGCCTTTTGTTGAAAGTATTTACTATCATTCAATACTTTAACAAACATAAACAACCAAAGCAGTTAAATTGATTTACTGTTTAACTGAATTGATGTTTTAACATTATTCTAATTCATAAGAATAAGTGCACTGAATATAAGTATTTACTATCATTCAATACTTTAACAAACATAAACAACCAAAGCAGTTAACTTGATTTACTGTTTAACTGAATTGATGTTTTAACATTATTCTAATTCATAAGAATAACTGCACTGAATATAAGTATTTACTATCATTCAATACTTTAACAAACATAAACAACCAAAGCAGTTAACTTGATTTACTGTTTAACTGAATTGATGTTTTAACATTATTCTAATTCATAAGAATAACTGCACTGAATATAAGTATTTACTATCATTCAATACTTTAACAAACATAAACAACCAAAGCAGTTAACTTGATTTACTGTTTAACTGAATTGATGTTTTAACATTATTCTAATTCATAAGAATAACTGCACTGAATATAATTATTAATATTTAATTGGAACAGTAACACAGCCTTAGTTCGCAAGAACCTTTTGTTGAAAGACTGTTTACCAAAGGATAAGGTCACAGATTTAAAGGTAATTTGTGACCTCTCTTGACACCTCTTCCGCAAAAATACTAAATCATTATATTATAACACAAGTGCATTTTTCGCTAGAGCAATCATTATAATTGACCTCATTAGCGCGTGAGCACGATTTGCTTACGCAAGCGTTTTAAGTGATATGTTTCATATAGGTTAACACTTTTTTCACAGCACTTCGTTTTTATTACTATTATAAACTTCTAATTTGTTTAAACATAATTTGATTTATAAACTCTTATCGTTCACTGGGCCCATAACCTGTTAGAATTAGGTTAAATCAGTGGGTTAACAACGTTAAGACATAGAGTTTATTTAAAGAGTAAATATGTTATACAATTAGAAGTCTATGGAGAGATGAGTGGAACCCATCTCTCACTGAGTAATGTTCAAGACAGACTGATTTCAGAAACTACTCGACAGGGTATTTAACCCTCGACGGAAGTGTGATCGACTTTAGACCTTATGTCCGTTTCTCATTAAAAGTAATACATAGTTATTGAAACAATAGGTAATTTAATATAGCTGAGCTAGTCTAACAGGAAGTTAACATTAAATATATAACGAGTGTGTAATACATTTAACTAAAATTTCAACACATTCGTATTAGTTTACATAATCCATAAATAAACTAATTGCAAATAGGTTAGTTCTAATATGGAAATATTATCCTCTATTTACTATGTTTTTTTTAATATGGTTAGACAGAAAATAACGGCAACTAATTCATATACTCTATACAGCACTAATTAAAGTATTACACTTTAGAAAATATTAATCACAAATAAGTGTTATGACTTAAACTGATATACTGTAATGTACACACTCTTTAATATTATTATGAGGTTATTTAAACTCAACGTTGAAGGTTTTATCAGGTTTCAAGCTTTCGAATAGAATGATTTCTATTCATCACCAGGAGAAAGGTGAAAAACCAAAGGTTCATAGACTATAACAGGTTAAACGAATGGGGAAAAAATTGCCATTGAGAAAATAACAATTTCTGTCTTTCTCCTTGAATATCTCTTAAACGGTAGATTAAACTCGCACGTGAGTCAACATAGAATTCTTTAGAATTAAATAATCTATCAAATGATGTAATTTTTTTTAATAATTGTCTTTCCGCTTCAAAATAGACAAAAAACTAACTGCTATTCACTACGAAAATTAGCAATGGAAGGAACAATTTCTGTCTTTCTTCTTGAATATCTCTTTAATGGTGGATTAAATTCATGCGTGAGTCAACCTAGAATTGTTCAAAATTCAATAATCTATCGAATGGTATAAAAATATTTCAATGAAATGGTTATTATCACTGCAAAAGGAACAAAAAATTAACTGCTATATTCACTCCGTTGTCCGTTGATTAGGGGCACTGGATAACATTTTCATCCGCTTTAATTACTGTAGCTAAAATAAGAACAAACATAATATTGCAATAACAAAATAAGAAATAACTAATATAAAATATCAATTATATCTAACATAGGTTTCATAGGTTTTAAATTTTAATCTAATGAATAGGTTTTCATCTTAAGAATTTGTAGACGCAGCTCTTAGTAACATTTCGTACTATTTCCATTCGTTTAACCTGTTCTAGTCTATGAACCTTGGGAAAACCTCGACCTGACAATGAATTTTATAACCAATGGTTGTTTGTTGGATACCATCTTTCTATTTCAGCTATCTATCTTATAGTAACAGATTAAATATGGTTTATTATCATATTATTATTCTGCTTGTTCCTTCCTCAGTTAGTACGTCCGTTACGCTTTCAGTAAATAGATATTAGCAAATTCGGTATGCATGATATCACAAACTAAACATCTTATTGTCTATTATAATTATTAATTGTTCCTCTTTTGATTATATTAAAGGTTCTCTCCAGGCTCCGCGAAAAAAAGGAGTTTATAACATAATATAATAGAACTAAGGTTTACGATCATTATTCTGCAAACTGCATACAATTCTGTTCAATATATATTTTATAATTTGTTTTTAGAGTTTTTTAATACTCTGTGAGCAACAATTGAGCGAATCACTAATCTGATGCTCAAGAAGAAGATTGTACACTCTTTGTTTTGATTACAAATTTTAATTTTATAAACAAACCATGCGTTTTCGGCCTTTATTTAAATTATTTTAGATATTAATTGTTTCCTAAAGTATATAAACGTTTCCATTATAAGTTCATTCAATTTTATATCTTTACACGAATATTAAATGTATTTATTAAACCGAATAACTAGTTGACAATCAAAACAAATGGTGTACATTCTTCTTCTTCAGGCTGAAAATTTCTTAAATTAGTAAGTCGGAAGTAAAATAGGTTTTGTAGAGTTTTGATTATAAAAATCTTTAAAAGCATATAAAATTAAAAATATGCTACCAAATTCGATGCGGTTTGCAGCAAAATGATAAGAAACATTAGCCTCGTAAAATAAAGCAATAAAAATATTTGCTTGGAGGGGACCTTTAAGTAAGAGGTGAGGCAATTGAAGGTGGGAAAAATGAAGATGGGGGAAATGAAGGTGGGGGAAATGAAGGTGGGGAAGATGAAGGTGGGGGAAATATATGTAATGGAAGCGTAGATGGTGGAAATGTAGATGGTGGATAAGGAGATGGTGGAAGAGGAGATAGTGAAAGTGTAGATGGTGGAAGTGTAGATGGTGGAAGAGTAATGGTGGAAGAGTAAATGGTGGAAGAGTAAATGGTGGAAGAGTAAATGGTGGAAGTGTAAATGGTAGAAGTATAGATGGTGGAAGTATAGATGGTGGGAGTGTAGATGGTGGAAGTGTAGATGGTGGAAGTGTAGATGGTGGAAGTGTAGATGGTGGAAGTGTAGATGGTGGAAGTGTAGATGGTGGAAGTGTAGATGGTGGAAGTGTAGATGGTGGAAATGTAGATGGTGGAAATGTAGATGGTGGAAAAGGAGATGGTGGAAGAGTAAATGGTGGAAGTATAGATGGTGGAAGAGTAATGGTGGAAGAGTAAATGGTGGAAGAGTAAATAGTGGAAGTGTAAATGGTAGAAGTATAGATGGTGGAAGTATAGATGGTGGGAGTGTAGATGGTGGAAGTGTAGATGGTGGAAGTGTAGATGGTGGAAGTGTAGATGGTGGAAGTGTAGAGGGTGGAAGTGTAGATGGTGGAAGTGTAGATGGTGGAAGTGTAGATGGTGGAAGAGTAAATGGTGGAAGTGTAGATGGTGGAAGTGTAGATGGTGGAAGTGTAGATGGTGGAAATGTAGATGGTGGAAATCTAAATGGTTTAAGTGGTGATGCATGGTGGAAGTGTTGATGATGGAAGTATAGATGGTGGAAGTGTAAATGGTGGAAGTATAGATGGTGGAAGTATAGATGGTGGAAGTGTAGATGGTGGAAGTGTAGATGGTGGAAGTGTAAATGATGGAAGTGTAGATGGTGGAAGTGTTGATGATGGAAATGTAGGTGGAGGAAGGGAATGTGGGGGAAATGTAGGTGGGAGAAGTGAAAGTGGGGGAATTATAGGAGGGTGGGGGGAGGAACTGTGGATCTAAAATATAACTTAATTAGTTCAGAAAAAATGTCGTATGGTGCTGAACAAAATACGTTATATATACCTACTATTATAAAATAAGACGTGTAAGTCGATCTGTCCGTCACAAAAAACGTTAAATAGACTTTCGATCAATTGTGCCTCTTAAAGTTGGTGTAAATCGAGTATGTGATGCGATCAAGAAAACTAAATACAAAGGATATTATTTTAAGAAGCATGTTACTAAACACATTTGCTGCGTTTTATATGCTTTCTGTCCAAATCAGAGTCATTTTATAATCAGTTCTATCAAAACATTTTTGTTAGTTCTCACCCTCGTGGAATTTTCACGGGTCTTGCTAGTTATTTATTAATCTATTAAAAATCGAAATATGAAACCAAAATTTGAAAATTTGATACGACCTATAGCTACAACTGACAACATTCATTCTCTAGAAATATTCTACTTTCTTTATATTTGTAACAAGCTATAGAGGCGCGATAAAAAACGGTCAACCTCTATAACTATTTGTCTACTTCTTTCTGTTCATTTTTCTGCACCTTATTAATATTATCATTAATATATTTTTTTATTAAATATATATTTTTTATTATTATTACTATAGTTTCTATGTGTGTCCTCTATTCCATATGTGTTCTCTATTCGTATGCATTACTTATTCTTATGTGTGTCTCATTGATCCGATGTGTCTTGTTGTTTATATGTGTTCGCACGATCATATGTGTCCCTTTGGTCCTTCGTGTCCTCGTGGTCCTATGGGTCCTCGTGGTCCTATGTGTCATTGTGGTCCTATGTGTCCTCGTGGTCCTATGTGTCCTCTTAGTCCTAGGTGTTCTCTTAGTCCTATGTGTCGAAGTCCTAGGCAATATATTTCATTAATATAATTATTATTCTCAACATTTCATTATTTTGGTGCATCAAACTACATAGGCGCGATAAAAAACGGTCAGCCCCTATAGCTTTAATTCTTTTTCTTTAAATTTCATTTTTCTATATTTCATTTTTATTTTGATTCTTCTAACTATAGAGGCGCGATAGAAAACAGTCAGCCTCTGTAGCTATAAATCTTCAACGTTGAGTGTAAAAAACCTCATATTAATATGGTTTTCCCGTTGAGTTTGAATCTCTTCCATCAAACACTCTTTAATATATATTAATTTAACATTATCTATTTTAACTACTATTTAATTTACTAATGGATTATTTTTGAATAGATTATCCAAAGAAAGTACCGTTGCAGTTAATAATAACAAAACCATTCCGTAACTTATAACATGGGACCATTTGTGGTGTATTTAATTTCCATGAAAAAAGACTAAAGTTTTCCAAATTACCATCACAGTTATTGCCCAGAGAATCTAACTTAAAGTACTTAGGAAGCTTTTGATGCAATTAAATGAATTAATGCAAAGAAAGGACATTTTCTTTCTATCATTACGACTTAGAAAGTTAGAGAAATAAAGGCAATGTCTTTCATTTATACAAACATTAAATACAGGGTGGCCCGCGAAAAACAAGTAGACCGAAATTTGAAGTGAAAATCTATTCTAGTTAATTCGGTTCTGTAAACAATATTTGGCGATTTCTTTTTATTTCTATCTTTGTTGAACTCTTCATTTTATTCACAATTTAGTTAAAAATGTATTCTTTGACTTACCCAAAAAGGTGCTGGTGCAACTGGTGAGTGAATAAGTTGATAAATATGCAACAGATTTAATGTAAATAGAAATTGAAGATAAATAAAGAAATGTAATCCAACTTTTGATAACTCTGTTTTAATGTTAATAAAGAAATATTTAGGATTATTATTGTTCCATTTCCTACCACGTGTTCCTGTATTTCTGTCGTAGAATAATTTAGTTTTTATCTCATTGCTCGCAATGCCTTTTTATCATCTGTGTAATGTTTGTAGCAAAGTCATTCCAAGAGATTTTTTCTCGTGCAACTTGTTGATGTTTTCCGTAGAATTGAAATTAAGTAAATAATCAGAGTGTGTGATTTAGTATCTTGGTGTCCACTCACTACCATGACCCAATGCTACTTTTGTCAGAAAGTTCTCCTCTCTTTCCTCTGACAGTGCGTTAAATCTGAGTATCTTTTTGTCCACTCACTACCATGACCCAATGCTACTTTTGCCAGAAAGTTCTCCTATCTTTTCTCTGACAGTGCGTTAAATCTGAGTATCTTTTTGTCCACTCACTACCATGACCCAATGCTACTTTTGTCAGAAAGTTCTCCTCTCTTTCCTCTGACAGTGTGTTAAATCTGAGTATCTTTTTGTCCACTCACTACCATGACCCAATGCTACTTTTGCCAGAAAGTTCTCCTACCTTTCCTCTGGCAGTGCGTACACGATGTGTAGGGGGACTGTCCTGAAACAACCAGTCGCTAGAACTGATTAGAGAATACGCGGCTAAGTTCAGGAACTATTTCTTCGTAGATCTTATCCAGATAGCAACTCCATTAAAAGAATGAGAAAACCATTGCTGCATATGCCAATCAAAGGCAAAGTTTACCCTGAATTTTGTCACAGTTCCAATCTTGTTGTGAAGATACCAATCAACGAATTGTCTACGATCAACAAATCACATTGCATTGAATTGGTTTCTAATATTTACTTTATACAGATATCATTTTAGATCCTTATTGACATTTTCTTTTTTTTCTGATTGATGAGGTGTTAGTTTGTTAATATCATACTCCGCTCCGGTAAATTCCGCCCCGGTATATTCCGCTCCGGTAAATTTCGCCCCGGTATATTTCCACCCCTGTGACATTGCTCATTAGGATGACAATAATTTTATATTTTTAGATGGCCAATTTAGTCAAATACTGCGCAGTCATGAAGAAATAAAGCGGACGAAATCTGGTGACATTTTGACAATATTTAGACTCGTAGCTCAAGTGAATTGAAATTTTATCATTTTAGATGAAAATACAAATATACATAATATGTCAATTTATTTTAAAGTGTACATGCTGAGCAAGTTGAAAAAAATTCCTCTTTAGCATGAAACTGCAGTGTGGGCCCTCACAGCAATGGTTGGAAACTTGGGATATGTGTGGAGAGGTTCGTCTGGCAGAGACAATCCATTGAATGTTTTCGCTCTTTGTTGAAAAGGAACTGTTTTGAATTCTAGGACAAAAGTCCATTGGCCAAAATCCCCTCCATCTAAAAAAATGTAATAACCCCCAGTGGTAAAACCCTGGGAACAAGTAAGGGTAACGGACAGAAAGCGTTATCCTTACTCGGTTAAATTCGGGTCCGATATATTTATTTATATTCAAACAATATTTGGAATTTCAATAATATTTTGGAATCATAGAAACCATAAACAAGGATTTATGCAGACATTGAGTCAAACATTACTTCTGGACTCTGGTATTCGTGCCACTTGTTTTTATCATTTTTTTCGGCAGTTCTTGTCTTCTTTTACATTAAGCAATTGACTTTTCAAATTTGATTATTTGAGCAATTTTTGATTACATTAATATTGCCGAAAGTCGGTTATTAATGAAGTGGAATCTCTTCAATCAACTGCACCTAATCGTCCTTGTTTCTAATTAATAATTAATAATAACTGTCTTTCATATATTTCATATTATTTGAACGATTGATCCTTCAAGCAATTTTTTTCGATGAATTGTTCGTTCAAACAATTGTTCACTCGAAAAATTGTTTTTCGAGCAATCATATGTCTTTCGATCAATAGTTTTCGATCAATTTACCGGCTACCCCCTACATCGTACAAGATCACCAGAAGTTACCCAAGTGTGTCACATGATACCCATACACTACACCCACACCTATAACTGTTTACAAATATTCAACACTATCAACAAAACCATTAACTGAATAGTTTTCGTAAATATATTGAAACTTAACTTTCGAAATGAAAAATGACATTGAGTTATTTCACCTATTGAGGTGCCACATACATATAGGCTACTTGAAAATGAATCTATAAAATGATTTGGGTTTTATGATTAAAAAGAACATGAACAGTATACCGCTTCACCACATGATACCCATTCACATGTTACAGACGAGATGACACAAACGGTCTCTAGGAAAAATAAGAAAAACAGGAAGAGTAAGATTCAAAATCAGTTTTACAATTATTAATAGTAAATAGCTATGAGCAAATTGACACAGTTATTATCAATAACTGAAAAGAAACAAGGATGGTTAGGTAGAGCTCCACTATACATGAATAACTGACTTTTATAAATTTGAAAATTTAATAATTCGATTATTATTAAATTAAATTTGAAATTTAATTGTGTTTCGATTAATTGTGTTTCGAGCAATTGTTCATTCGAGCAATTGGTTTTCGAGCAATTCTTTTCTACCAATTTACCTAGAACAGTTAATATAGTTGTTAATTGTGTTGGCGATAGTGAAGATAATCAGCTTGTGATTGATAAACTAAATACCTCAACTGATAAAGAGCGTTCACACAACCTTTCTTTCTACTGTTCTGTCACATGTGTAGTGAAAAATAAACAGCTTGTGATGGGCCAACAAAAGGTTTAATTTGCAACAATGAAAGTGTAAGTCACTTAGTATTATGTAAAATATTAATAAAAGATTAATATTAATAACTAACAAAAACCTAACCCGTTAAGTTGGGTGAAACTTACCACCCAATGTTCTACACCGTAAGAGTTCATCCCTAGTGGAATATTATTTGTATAGACTGTAAATAGATATTGTATGAATGTTCTACACCTTAAGAGTTCATCCCTAGTGGAATATTATTTGTATTGACTGTAAATAGATATTGTATGAATGTTCTTCACCGTAAGAGTTCATCCCTAGAGGAATATTATTTGTATTGACTGTAAATAGATATTGTATGAATGTTCTACACCTTAAGAGTTCATCCCTAGTGGAATATTATTTGTATTGACTGTAAATAGATATTGTATGAATGTTCTACACCGTAAGAGTTCATCCTTAGTGGAATATTATTTATATTGACTGTAAATAGATATTGTATGAATGCTCTTCACCGTAAGAGTTCATCCCTAGTGGAATATTATTTGTATTGACTGTAAATAGATATTGTATGAATGTTCTACACCTTAAGAGTTCATCCCTAGTGGAATATTATTTGTATTGACTGTAAATAGATATTGTATGAATGTTCTTCACCGTAAGAGTTCATCCCTAGAGGAATATTATTTGTATTGACTGTAAATAGATATTGTATGAATGTTCTTCACCGTAAGAGTTCATCCCTAGTGGAATATTATTTGTATTAACTGTAAATAGATATTGTATGAATGTTCTTCACCGTAAGAGTTCATCCCTAGAGGAATATTATTTGTATTGACTGTAAATAGATATTGTATGAATGTTCTACACCGTAAGAGTTCATCCCCAGTGTAATATTATTTGTATTGACTGTAAATAGATATTGTATGAATGTTCTTCACCGCAAGAGTTCATCCCTAGTGGAATATTATTTGTATTGACTGTAAATAGATATTGTATGAATGTTCTTCACCGTAAGAGTTCATCCCTAGAGGAATATTATTTGTATTGACTGTAAATAGATATTGTATGAATGTTCTACACCGTAAGAGTTCATCCCCAATGTAATATTATTTGTATTGACTGTAAATAGATATTGTATGAATGTTCTTCACCGTAAGAGTTCATCCCTAGTGGAATATTATTTGTATTGACTGTAAATAGATATTGTATGAATGTTCTTCACCGTAAGAGTTCATCCCTAGAGGAATATTATTTGTATTGACTGTAAATAGATATTGTATGAATGTTCTTCACCGCAAGAGTTCATCCCTAGTGTAATATTATTTGTATTGACTGTAAATAGATATTGTATGAATGTTCTACACCGTAAGAGTTCATCCCTAGTGGAATATTATTTGTATTGACTGTAAATAGATATTGTATGAATGTTCTTCACCGTAAGAGTTCATCCCCAGTGTAATATTATTTGTATCTTCTTGCAGAGACGAATTACTCTGCTATTCGTGACTTTTGTGGATAATATAATTTATCCATTTTTTCAAACTGTTCTGTAATCAACACAATAATTATGGTCTACAATATCAAACTATTAAATTCTGTAGAAATAATAGCTTCAGTGACTAATTTCAACCTTATCACTACTAGAACTGTCGTACATCTGCCAACACACTATTTTCTTTTCTCTCAGAAAATAAATAATAGGCAGAAATAACTGATAGAGCTCTGTTTACACCAAGTTTCCGAGTACTGTGAGTGTTCGAGTACTGCAATGCTCCACCAGTTAGAACTTACAGTGGCCGTACTCGGACAGTGGGGGGTAGCACAGGTCATGCTAGGTCAATTATTTGTTTAATTAGGTTTTCTTCACTTTGCAGACGATACCACAATATTAATGAGTGGCAATAATTTAACTGAGTTTTACCGGGATATCAAAAAATGGTGTTGGAAATGGTGAAAGAATGTGTATATTATTGTACGCTATTTGCACACGCATCTGTTGACAGAGAGAATGTTGTAATTAAAAGGGGAAACTCTCCTATAGACGAAATGTCCAATAATAACATTTTAGGAATTACCACAGGTAATAGACTCGACTACAATAATCACATCAATATTCTAACAAGGAAACTATCACGTGTGGTTGGTGTGATGCGTAGGTTGGTGAACTGTGTCCCCTGATATTCTCTCTACTATCTACTGTTCTATGTTTTATCCACAACTGATATGTGCAATATCTATCTGGGGTGGTTGTGGCATCACAAATAATACCAAAGTAGTTAGGGTTCACCACTAACATTTGCTATTATTTAACGATATTACAAATAGAAGAAACCTCTCTTTTTCCACAATGTGTGAAAATACTTCTATCTATGTATTTGTTTCGTAAATTCATTGCATTACTAAGCCATAGTCATTATTACAGCAATAAAATTATTTAATTAATAGCAATTCATCCCCATTGAACTAGATTTAAAATGCACAATGAAATTACTGTTGCTAAACTAAATAAAACTGTGAGTGAGTGAGAATATTTTTTCAATGCTGCAATCAGGTGCAATGAACTTCCTACCGAAGTTAAAGACCTTATCAGTAAAGATAAGATAAAGCGAAGCAGTACCTGCATGGTGACTTGTGATGATGAATCCTACGCTCTACATTCAGTTCTAAATTTTAATGTAACGATTTAATAAATACCGATTTTAAATAAAATTTCTTGAGATCATATAACTAAGCAATTTATTTTACGCACTAATGTGGATAAATTTGGATGAAACTCTACACAGAAATATTGTTATTTTTCCTAATAATTAATTTAATTACAAAACTTTACATTGAATTTCCTTTTGAAATAAAAAGTCAATTTTATGTGATTTCAATGCTATCATCGCCTAAAATGCATTGCAGTTCTTTCTCACGGTTCTACAGTGCGGGTCAAAAGTGTTTCAGTTTGCTAAAATAGGTATTTTTTTGCAAAAAAATATTAATTTCTTTCTGATTTTCTAATGGATTCTTTAGAAAAAATCATTATTCCTCTGTGAAAAAAAAATCGAATAAACTGTAGGCTTCCAAAATTACATTAATTAATGAAATTGACTTTAATTAATTATTGAAATTGACTTTCATTGATTAATGAAATTGTTAATATATTTAGTCTAATTTCTGAATATTACTCAAAGCGTGACAGACCACAGAGAGACAGACAGACAAATAAAGATAAGGAAACTATTTATAGGGAGTGATACTAAGCAGAATTCATTTCTGACAATAAACTAGTGCTCATCGGCTGTAGTTCTTACTTTGAGTTATATTTTCTATTTGTTACCTAATAGGATTCTTCTATTTTATAACAGACATGAATTTGCTATATTTAATTTGCTATGTCTTTCTGCTATACATAACTAAACCATTGATAATATAACTTCATAGTTCCTTAGTTACCTTTTTGCGAATTCTTTTTTGGAGGTCTGAATTTAAAATCAAATTTTGGCAAGAAGAAAACTATAAGTTATCAAACAAGGCAATTACGAAACTAAGCTATTAAAATTCATCACAATGTAAGCTCTATGCTGTAGACATTATTCATTTCTTACGTATTGTTTCATCAGTCATCACTAATCTTATATTAAGATCGAATTTCAAGGTATAATATTATACATGAGTTTGAAGATGTGAATTTAGTGTCTAAATTTTGGAAATTCATGTCCGTTAAATGAAAGAGCTTTATAAGGTAATTACTAATTAAACACAGAGAAAGTATAGAAAATAAACTCATTAAAATTTATCACCACTAGGCAATGAACATTATATTAATTTTTGACAATAAGTAATGTTACCTATATTAATAGCAATGAATTATGCTAAATATATTAATTTCAAAAGCTACGTACTTTCTTATTGTATTTTGAAGATGACAGTTTGACTTCGATTAAAAGTGATGTTTGTTGCATCGGGGGTATTTTATTACATGGTGGTATTTTACAAGTGTGTTTTTGACCAGCGGTTTTTTAACGGGTGGGTTAATTGCTCGGGCATTTTGAGCAGGATTATAAATTATTCTAAAATTGACTCATTTTGTCCATTTTAGAGTAAACTACAATAGTATGAATATTTACATTTTTTGTCTATATATAAGGGTAAAATTTGAATTGACTTTAGTCCCCTCTAAATAATGTCCAAATAACCCAAGATTTCGCCTGTGTCAGTGTTTCATGGGTACACAGTATAGTACTAATGGCACTAGGACTTTTCCCCGCTGGATCACTCCCCGCCGGACTATTCCCCGCCGGACTTTTCCCCGTCAGGACTATTCCCCGCCGGACTTTTCCCCGTCAGGACTATTCCCCGCCGGACTTTTCCCGCCGAATAAAATAATTGTATTCTGGGCTATTAAATTACAATTTAGTTAAAACAAACCATTTATCATTAGAAGACACATTTTATTAACAGACTTACACAATAACACAGTCCTATTTTCAGCTTTGATTTCCGTATGTGTCCATATTGGTCTTTTAATTCTATAAATATATGCTACATAGTTCAAACATTATGGCAATTGTAAGTGGTTGCCAAATGTTACAATTTATTCTAAGAAGCTACGATTAATATAGTTCATTCCATCTCTAAAGTTATACAAATCGCGAATTTATTATTTTCTTTGCCAGATTTTATAATAAATGTTCATCTATTTACTTTTCGTTCAAATACATTCTTTTTCTAGAACACTAATAAATTTAATTGTAGTTTATTAATTTGACAGTTAATATATAAAAGAATTAATAACCCTACTGTATATTTTTTTATCACACTAAATATTGACCCCTACCCAGGGAGAATATTATGGTGGGGTCATAGAAGATTATGGTGGTCTGACATTATAGGGGGCTAGATCTTACGTGATTATAGATAATATTCGATAAATATCAACCTTGTGCAAAACATCCTATAAACATCTATAATCACCGTAATATTTCCCAACCATGATGTATAGTAGAATACATCAACCAAAATCTCCGAATATTTTCTGATAATGTTCCTTATATGAACTTCTATGAATGAACCATCTTAAATCTCCGAAAATTTTCTGATGGTATTTCTTAAATGAACTTCTATGACTTTACCATCTTAAATCTTCGAAGATTTTCTGAAGATATTCTTTATATGAACTCCTATGACTGATCCATCTTAAATCTTCGAAGATTTTCTGATGGTTTTTCTTATATGAACTTCTATGACTGAACTTCATAAATCTTCGAAGATTTTCTGATGGTATTTCTTATATGAACTTCTATGATTGAACTTCTTAAATCTTCGAAGATTTTCTGATGTTATTTCTTATATGAACTTCTATGATTGATCCATCTTAAATCTCCGAAGATTTTCTGATGGTATTTCTTATATGAACTTCTATGATTGAACCATCTAAAATCTCCGAAAATTTTCTGATGGTATTTCTTATATGAATTTCTATGATTGAACCATCTAAAATCTCCGAAAATTCGCAGATTTAAGATGTTACAGCCATTCAAATTCATAATAGGATTATTATCAGAAAATCTTCGTAGATTTAAGATGGTTCATTCATAGAAGTTCATATAAGGAACATTATCAGAAAATATTCGGATATTTTGGTTGATATAATCTGCTATACATGATGGTTGGGAAATATTACGGTGATTATAGATGTTTATAGGATGTTTTGCACAAGGTTAATATTTATCGAATATTATCAATAATCACGTAAGATCTAGCCCCCTATAATGTCTGTCCACCATAATCTTCTATGACCCCACCATAATATTTTCCTTGGGTAACGATATCGAAGGAATATTCCAGGAATTAGTGAAAATTAGTTGATCCCCTTAAAATATCGTGGGAATATTCCAGGAATTACTAAAAATTAGTTGATTCCTTATAGTTAATCCTCTAAAAATTATAAAAGAAACGATTATAAAAGTAAAAAAGAAATAATCTATGAAATATGAAATTATATTTATCGATGATAACCTAAAAATAAACTTGAGTTATCATATTGCATGAAGTTTATTAAAAATCCTACTTCTACTGTGTCCAGGATGGTCGTGTGATTAGCGTCGCAAGCAGAAGTCAACAAGGTGCTGGTTCGAAACCCGGCAACATCACTTCATTTCTTTCTCCATTTCTTTCCATTTAATTTGTATATAACAATATGTATCATTCAACTTATTCATGTAAAGTCAAACGTACACGTACAAATGCAGTATATGCTAGGAAATATTAATTTTGGTATTCTTCTATGATTATGGGTGAAATCATCTGATAGTATAGGAGATTCCCCCCTTTAATTATAGGAGTGAACATGGTAGAAAACTTGGACATAAGTACCCCCAATTCTCTTCTATGATTATGGTAGAAAGACTCCTTTAATATCCCAAAATCTTCCATGATTATGGGTGAAATCATCTGATAGCACAGGAGATTCCCCCCTTTAATTATAGGAGTGAACATGGTAGAAAACGTGGACATAAGCACCCCCAATTCTCTTCTATGATTATGGTAGAAAGACTCCTTTAATCTGCCAAAATTTTCTATGATTATGGGTGAAATCATCTGATAGTATAGGAGATTCCCCCCTTTAATTATAGGAGTGAACATGGTAGAAAACTTGGACATAAGCACCCCCAATTCTCTTCTATGATTATGGTAGAAAGGCTCCTTTAATCTCCCAAAATCTTCTATGTCCCCCCTATAATTTTCTCCCTGGGTATTTTATAGTGTCTTTTTTTCTATTATGCATATTTAATATTTATTCCTTAAAGAACTTACAATGGATTAACCATTATTATGAAAATAAATAAATTAGAGTGTAAAAAACCTTAATTCCAGACTTTTCAAGTAGTCAGATTTGAGGAAGAATTTGATATAAAGTCGTACATTTTCTCTAAAAGTCTCCAATGAAAACTAATCAAAAGAGAAATAACAAAATTGGGTTCGATTCAAGGAGTTGGTGAGTGACCAATTTCCATGCAACAATGTTTAAAAAATTCCTAAGAAATTTGTTATTTGCGACAGCAGACTTTGATCAACAATTTCACGGCAATAGATTTATTGGTCAAAACGATTTTTTCCAAAAACTAATCAAAATATCTAAACATTTCATTGTCTTAAAGTTGTTGAGTTTCAATTAAAAAAAATTAGGCGGGGAAAAGTCCGGCAGGAAAAAGACCGGCGGGGAAAAGTCCGGCGGGGAATAGTCCGGCGGGGAAAATTCGGGCGGGGAATAGTCCGTTTCCCAGTACTAATATCAATTCGATTTAATCAATTTTAGAAATTCACCCCTATTCAGCATTGTCACCCTACCCGGTATATTCCACCCATCCCGGTATATTCCATCCCGGTATTTTGACCCCAGTAAATTACACCCGGTATATTCCTGCCCGGTATATTTCATCTCGGTATATTCCATCTCGGTAAATTCCATCCCGGTTTATTTAGTCCCCGGTAAATTGATTAGTTAATATATTGATAATATTAATAATTTAATTATAAATATTTTACATAATACTAAGTGACTTGCATTTTCATTGTAGCAAATTAAACCTTTTGTTGGTCAATCACAAGCTGTTTATTTTTCACTACACATGTGACAGAACAGCAGAAAGAAAGGTTGTGTGAACGCTCTTTATCAGTTGATGTATTTAGTTTATCATTCACAAGCTGATTATCTTCACTATCGCCAACACAACAGCGATATTAACTGTAAGATGATGTCATTCAGCACTTCTTGTTAATTATATTTTATTTTGTGTTTGGTAGTTTGACTTCGAGTAAAAGTGGTGTGAAACGGTTTTGACCGAAGGCTTCAATTTTGCATCAAGGGGTATTTTACAGGGTATTTTAAACCAGGAGGTGTAGAAGGGGAGGGGGGGGGTGGAGTATTGTACAATGTACAGGGTTTTAAGACCCTGTACATTGTACAATACTCCACCCCCTAGAGGGTAAGTACAGTCTAGAGGGTAAGTACAGTCTAGAGTGTAAGTACAGTCTAGAGTGTAAGTACAGTCTAGAGTGTAAGTACAGTCTAGAGTGTAAGTACAGTCTAGAGTGTAAGTACAGTCTAGAGTGTAAGTACAGTCTAGAGGGTAAGTACAGTCTAGAGTGAAAGTACAGTCTAGAGGGTAAGTACAGTCTAGAGTGTAAGTACAGTCTAGAGTGTAAGTACAGTCTAGAGGGTAAGTACAGTCTAGAGGGTAAGTACACTCTAGAGGGTAAGTACAGTCTAGAGGGTAAGTACAGTCTATAGGGTAAGTACAGTCTAGAGGGTAAGTACAGTCTAGAGGGTAAGTACACTCCATAGGGTAAGTACAGTTTAGAGGGTAAGTACAGTCTAGAGGGTAAGTACAGTCTAGAGGGTAAGTACAGTCTAGAGGGTAAGTGCAGGGTAGAGAGTAAGTACAGTCTAGAGGGTAAGTACAGTCTAGATGGTAAGTACAGTCTATAGAGGGTAAGTACAGTCTAGAGGGTAAGTACAGTCTAGAGAGTAAGTACAGTCTAGAGGGTAAGTACAGTCTAGAGGGTAAGTACAGTCTATAGAGGATAAGTACAGTCTAGAGGGTAAGTACAGTCTAGAGAGTAAGTACAGTCTAGAGGGTAAGTACAGTCTAGAGGGTAAGTACAGTCTATAGAGGATAAGTACAGTCTAGAGGGTAAGTACAGTCTAGAGAGTAAGTACAGTCTAGAGGGTAAGTACAGTCTAGAGGGTAAGTACAGTCTATAGAGGGTAAGTACAGTCTAGAGGGTAAGTACAGTCTAGAGAGTATGTACAGTCTAGAGGGTAAGTACAGTCTAGAGGGTAAGTACAGTCTAGAGGGTAAGAACAGTCTAGAGGGTAAGTACAGTCTAGAGGGTAAGTACAGTCTAGAGGGTAAGTACAGTCTAGAGGGTAAGTACAGTCTAGAGGGTAAGTACAGTCTAGAGGGTAAGTACAGTCTTGAGGGTAAGTACAGTCTAGAGGGTAAGTACAGTCTAGAGGGTAAGTACAGTCTAGAGGGTAAGTACAGTCTAGAGGGTAAGTACAGTCTAGAGTGTAAGTACAGTCTAGAGTGTAAGTACAGTCTAGAGGGTAAGTACAGTCTAGAGGGTAAGTACACTCTAGAGGGTAAGTACAGTCTAGAGGGTAAGTACAGTCTAGAGGGTAAGTACAGTCTAAAGGGTAAGTACAGTCTAGAGGGTAAGTACAGTCTAGAGGGTAAGTACAGTCTAGAGGGTAAGTACAGTCTAGAGTGTAAGTACAGTCTAGAGGGTAAGTACAGTCTATAGAGGGTAAGTACAGTCTAGAGGGTAAGTACAGTCTAGAGGGTAAGTACAGTCTAGAGAGTAATTACAGTCTAGAGGGTAAGTACAGTCTAGAGGGTAAGTACAGTCTAGAGGGTAAGTACAGTCTAGAGGGTAAGTACAGTCTATAGAGGCTAAGTATTTATTTCTATTTATTTATTTAACATCTAACAATATCCTTCCATTAAGAACCAAGAGTCAGGTAGTTAGTTCATTAAATATTTTATTATTTAGAAAATAGGAAGAGATGGACCAAATTGAGCATCAAGGTTCTTAGGCCATCCTAAAATTAAAATTAGAAAACACAAAAATAGCCAAACTCAACACATTAACCTTTTGCAGATCCATACAACTAGTAATTAAACTATATTACATTTAATCGGTAAATTACAGCAATAATTTGTATCTATCTACATGGAAAATGTGTTACCCCTATAAAGATTAGAAATATTTTCCTTACAACTGCGACTAAACACGTCAATACGAATAATGTTACGCTGTTTCACAGAAAACTATTCCATTGAAATATGCCTCTATAGTGAAAACTTCTCTGATCTATCGCCTTATTAAATCTAGGCATGCATAAATCTATACTGTTACGTGCCAAAAACCTATGCCAATCACCTCCGTATGATAATTGGCGTCTGAAACAATTGTCGTGATTATGATTCAAGGTTTTTAAAAAATAATTTGCAGTCCTATATTGGTACACATCTTCAATCTTTTATTATGCACATATTATAGAAATAAGGCATTGTATGAGCCCTGAAATACAGATCATTCAAATCCCAAATTGCTTTCTTTTATAATATGAACGGCTCTAGGACAATTGATCCCCGGTCATTTGATCCCCGTACCGTTTGATTCTCGGTCAACTGATTCCCTGTCATATTTTCCGTTTATAGACCTACTATCCATTTATTATTGGTGTACATATTAATTACATAACATATATTAGGAATACGCACTAAATTTTAATTAATATATTTTAGAATCCAAACTAGTTAGTTAGGTTCTGTAAAAATATTTCGTGAATAAAATGTATATCTATTTTTGTTGAATTCTTCATATTTTCCCCAACTTAGTTAATAATGTATTCTTTGAGACCCCCCCCCCCCAAAAAAAAAAAAAAAAAATAATAATAATAATAACAATAGTAAATAAATCTCTGATACAACGGGTAAAATAAAAATAATAATTGAAGATTAATTTAAAAAAACATCTATTTCTTTTTTTAATGGTTCTGTTTAAATGTTGAAGAGAATAATAATAGAATTATTCTGACATAGAATAATTTAGTTTTTATCTCATTGCTCGCAATGCCTTTTTATCATCTGTGTATTGTTTGTAGCAAAGTCATTTCAAGAGATTTTTTCTCGTGCAACTTGTTGATGTTTTCCGTAGAATTGAAATTAAGTAAATAATCAGAGTGCGTGATTTAGTATCTTGGTGTCCACTCACTGGGCTAAATCCTTCAATGTAGTATCTATGATTCCAAAATAGTATTTCAATTCCAATTATTGTTTAAATATTAAGAATTTATCCAAGTAAAAATAACGGACCAGGAATGAAGCTTGTAAAGATAATGGATCAGAATTTAACCAAGTAAAGATAATGGACCCTGGTCCGTTATCTTTACTTGCTCCATATTGTTATATAATTATATAATAAATCATTTATATTTAAAGGATTTAATGAAATTATTTAAATGATATGAATATAATATGGATGAATAATGATAAGACGTGTAAGACGTGGGATTTCTGACGTCGGAAAGACGTGGGATTTCAGACGTTGGAAAGACGTGGGATTTCAGACGTTGGAAAGACGTGGGCTTTCAGACGTTGGGAAGACGTGGGATTTCAGATGTTGGAAAGACGTGGGATTTCAGACGTCTGGAGACGTCTGAAATCCCCCGTCCCTCTCTGTCCCTTGCTAGCGAGGGATGTTTCCCTCTGTCCCACGTGGGACAGAGAGGATATGGTTAGCTGGGTATTTATCACGATAAAATCAATATGGTGAAATATGTATATAATTAATATAAGTCAGTGGATTTCTTCATTTAAGGAATGAATGAAAATCACAGATCACTAACTTTATGTTGCTGTTCATAGTATATACAAATTAACAAAATGAATGAAAAAAGAAAACTGTATAGAATAAAGTAGCTAATAGCTGTTTTTGTAAAGCTAGTATCCCAGCAAACATGAATGTATCTATTCGATGTCTAAACGATTCTGTATAACCTCTCTTCCGACATCGAATTCCAGTAACAAATTAGACATGGTGACATCAAGTAGACATCAATCCGATATCCGTTTGCACCGCTAAACCGCATCATATCAAGTATATTTGGCATCGAAGCGATACCGTTTTAACAGCGTTGAATAGAAAGATAAATTACGACATCCAACATACATAGGGATTCTCCATCGAACAGACGCCTAATTATATATCTAATATGCTTCGAAACGATATCCACTTGCATCCAATAAATAAATAAATTAAAATAGAAAACTCTTACTTCATTGATATAACGTACTGTACGTTTAGGTGCATATCAATTTGATTTATGTTACATAATGTAATATATAAATTAAATGGGAAGAAATGAAGTGATGTGTCCAGGTATCGTTCGTGGGTCTATCCGTCCTCGTGCCAGCAGCTCTGCCACTTTGCCACCGTGGATGCATTTTACTACAATTTTTTTTATATATTAAGGAACCTGGAGATACTAAAAGAAATTTTAAAGTGAATAGAACAATACAGGCAAGCTCCGCTTTCATAACCAAAATCACAACTTATTCTTATTTCAAATAGTAATGAGTTAGTCAAATTTTTATGTAATAGTAACTCCTTAAAAATTTCGTTCTCTATGAGTTCAAATTAAAGAAAATGTTTTGAAGCCAAGACTTAGAATACAGATGAAAGCTCTGTGATGAAAGTTCAAAGTAATGAATGCATTAATTAAAATTTGACCATATACTAACTCTCACTCAGTAAATAAAGGTCATAATAGTTGAGTAATTAGTTTGACATTTTGACTTATATAATTGTGTTACATAAAAAAGGAATTTTGTGCTCTGTGAAATATTTTTAGCAATACGGTATATGTTCCAAGTTATTAATAGGGTCTATATTTTCGAACACGTGATAAAGGAAAAAATAATAATTATTATTTAACTATTATTTAATTAGTAACATAATAGCTGAAGGTATGATACCAATTGAAATAAATGTTAAATAATGATTATTATATATAGATTCATTGAGTCCGATTACAACTTTATAAGTTTAATTATCTATAATGTGATCACTGAATTTTAATCGTCTCATTTGCAGTTTTTGGCACTAGGTGAAAGCTCAAGTTATCGGATATGGGGTTAAGCATAATTTACGTGGAAAAATTATTTGTGTAATGATTTTTATTTCTAAACTTCTATTTTACGTACTGGTATCATGGATACCAATTTAAGTAAGAATTGAATAATGATAATTATTATATATATTTCTTACATATTCGAAAATGTGGAACCATCCGATAACACAGAATTTACTCTAAAATGGAACGTGTTAAATAGCCTCTACGTTTAGTAGAGGTTTAACGTCTGCTTTTGAACCAAAGGCCATGTTGCTGACGTCAAAAGGAAATAAAATACAAGGGACTGGAAGAAGCAGTCAGAAAGGAAAGTGGCTCCATGGACAAAGTCACGATGCTCATGGATGCTGAAAAGCTACTCCGTGAATCTGTCACTTACCGAGGATGTGACAAAAATGGTCACAAGCAACGGTGGCTGCACTCAAGAATGGAAGAGGGAAATGAAGAGGTAATAGTAAATGAAGTCTACGAGCCTACTTAACACAAAATCTAACACCTCGTACATAATTGTGGAGCATAACCCTAGCGCTATCCTCTAAAACTGCATGGAGAGTTAAAACACTATACACATGGTAAAAATAAAATAGACAATACATAATCCAAATTACAACCGTTTGGGTCCCAAGGGACGCCACCTCACTTTTCTTCTATTCACCAAAGACAGCTTCAGGAACACCTCGGGGCTTATTATGAGCAGTTTAGAATAGATTCATAACAATAAATGCACTGGCCATCGAAAAATCACTTATTGGTAATCCATTTCATTTTTATGGTAGGTACTGGAGGAACAATATATTCTACAACCGATGTTCCAGTATCGCTTACTTTACGTTAATCCAGTGTACAATTGCACTTGCTTGCCAATGTGTGATCGTATCTTTACAACTGCCGTAGCCCCCTATAAGTGGATTAATTATTGGGTATAGTTTAAAGGGAGCACTACGTACGTTATATAGAAAGATACAATCCAATTGAATAGAAATAATTCCTTCATTTCTTTACGTATTATAAAACAGGAAGATAAGAAAATAAATTTCAAAATTTGAAACTATTTTTTTAAAACTACGTGCTATCTGTTTTCGCACTTTGGTCGAAGTATAAATTCAGATATCGTTTGGAAACAGACATGCCGACGTCAAGATGATGCTGTGAAAACTATGTATCGGTTTTCGTGTTTCTACTCGTAGTTTAAATTCAGATATCATTTAGAAACAAACATTCCGTTAGCGGAATGTTAGCGCTACGAATTCGACAGCAAACGGCATCGAATCGACATCCATATGTTTGTTGGGTTATTAATTTAGTGCATTCATATGCTCATAGTAGCATATTGTATTAAATCAGTTAGACAAATATAAAAAGTATTTTTTTATATAAAAAGACGTTGCAAATAAACTAATTACAATTTAATAATTGAATGCACATTCATTATAGAATGTTTAAACCACAATTTACAGTAGAAGTTATTTCTTATATATTTTCGTACCAATTTGATACATGTACCGTACACGTTTGTTTGAGTTCACTGTATTGAACATCGTATAATATTATGCGTTATAAATAAAGCTGTTACAATCGAGTGTTGCGTGAAAGTGACGTCATCAATGCAACTCACTAATATAGAAAATTATGTGTTGATCAGATTGCATAACATAAAGTTTCCATTACAGTGTACATAGAATGATGATAATCAAATAGTTTGTATTACTTTCTTCACTTTAAATGCCTTTTATTTGATCCTAGAGTAACGCATTGATGACGTCATTAATACAAAATCACCTCTATTGTCTCTACTATATTTATTCTACATACTGCGAGTGGCGCATTGTTATTCATTGGTCTGTGGCACTGAATTAGATTCCTACTTTCAATTGTGTATTCATCTTTGATTCATTGGATAAAAGTCCCATAATAATGGGATATAAATCAGTTAAGAGAATTCTAGTTAGTTGTCTCTTTCCAAGTACACTCTTCATCTTGCTGCCAGTAGGGTGAAGATGTGGAAGAGAACCTGGTAGTTGTGTCTGTCCCAGTACACTCTTCATCTTGCTGTCAGCAGGGTGAAGATGTGGAAGAGAACCTGGTAGTTGTGTCTGTCCCAGTACACTCTTCATCTTGCTGTCAGCAGGGTGAAGATGTGGAAGAGAACCTGGTAGTTGTGTCTGTCCCAGTACACTCTTCATCTTGCTGCCAGTAGGGTGAGGATGTGGAAGAGAACCTGGTAGTTGTCTGTCCCAGTACACTCTTCATCTTGCTGTCAGCAGGGTGAAGATGTGGAAGAGAACCTGGTAGTTGTGTCTGTCCCAGTACACTCTTCATCTTGCTGTCAGCAAGGTGAAGATGTGGAAGAGAACCTGGTAGTTGTGTCTGTCCCAGTACACTCTTCATCTTGCTGTCAGCAAGGTGAAGATGTGGAAGAGAACCTGGTAGTTGTGTCTGTCCCAGTACACTCTTCATCTTGCTGTCAGCAAGGTGAAGATGTGGAAGAGAACCTGGTAGTTGTGTCTGTCCCAGTACACTCTTCATCTTGCTGTCAGCAAGGTGAAGATGTGGAAGAGAACCTGGTAGTTGTGTCTGTCCCAGTACACTCTTCATCTTGCTGTCAGCAAGGTGAAGATGTGGAAGAGAACCTGGTAGTTGTGTCTGTCCCAGTACACTCTTCATCTTGCTGTGGCAAGATGAAGAAGTGGAAGAGAACCTGGTAGGTGTGTGTGTGTCTAAATGTTTTGTTAAAATATTTTATCTCTTGTTTTATTTATACTTTTATATTCTGTTTCCTATATTTTTGTGAATATGTGATCAGCTAAACTTCAATAATAGTTTTATCACATTTATTTTTCATTTATTTTTTTTTTGTTTTATTTTAAATTCTGCATAGCTACCTTTTAATATTGTTTTAAACCTAGAAGTTTCCAGGCAGAACGGAATAACCATCTTGGTTATCCAATAGCTTTAGGTGGTCTTTTGATCAAAGCCACCAAAATTGAAAAGAAGAAGAAGATTGGATAAAAGTGACTAATTAGGTGAATAAAGGTGAGGTGAAATATTCAACTTATAAAACCGTTACATGCTATTGATCATGAAGATTATTTATCAGTAACATTACCTAGCCTGGCCCTGTAATACTTATTATTTATAACTTATAACACATCCTCTCTACTTCTAGTCTCTGCCAATGACTGCCATGTGCCATGTTTCAGAGGCTGGAAAATTTAAGCCAATTTTTGAGCCAAAATTTCACATAAAATCTGAGCAAAGAAAATTTGGTTCATTTTTTGTTGATTTCAAGCCAAAATTAACATGGGAACATATGAATTGATTCAAAATTTAAAACCAATTAGACATATCGATTTCTTGACTTGATATCTGAGATGTGATCATGTGACCATTTCAAATCTAAGCCAATTAATTGGCTTTATCGGTCATACTCTTATACTTGGCCTCTCTGAATAATAGGGAACATTTTCCCAAGAGGCAAGACTCAGCAAGAGAATCTGAGACAAATCTGAGCCCAATTTTAGAAATTTGTGATCTATGAAGACGGAGTCTGAGTGAGATGATGAATTAATTCCTATTTCCTATATTACCATTAATTTAGGTTATGGAGTTTTTTTAATTAATTCCTATTTCCTATATTACCATTAATTTAGGTTATGGAGTTTTTTTAATTAATTCCTATCCCTATCATCCTATGTTTAATTTTGTTAGGCTAGCTACCATTAATTTAGCATTTTATGATTTTACCCAAGTAAAATAGTAGCTATGTCTCATTAACTCTCAATTTGTCTCTCCAGCTCTCTCCAAAAATAACAAAATTACTATCCATAAACCAAAATAATCAAAATATTAGAATTTCTCTCCAAAATTACATTGCACTCCAGTCTGTATTTGGTGCACAAAATTCCACTGACTTTTTGAAATAGTTGAAAAAATCCACCATAAATATCCAATAATTTGGCTAATCCACCGGCACCAACATTTGACCCATTTTTCCACCATAAGTTAATGGTAACATTAACATAGGAATTAATAGCTAAAAATCTGAATTATCTAATGACTTTGCCAAAATATTATTTTTAATGGAAAAAAATTTACAATGAAATAAAGTCTGGAATGTACTTGTAGCCCAGTCTGTATTTTGTGGTAAATTCCACTGACATGTCGGTGGAATTTTTTCTCTTTGAAAATGATATTCTGACAAAGTCCGTGGATTTTTAGCTATTCATTCCAATGTAACCATTAATTTTCGTTGGAAAAATAGGTAAAATGTTGGTGGATCAGTCAAATTACTGGAAATTTATAGGTAGTGGATTTTTTCAGCTTTTTCAAAAAGTCAGTGGAATTTTTTGCACCAAATACAGACTGGCTTGTAGCATAGGTCCCATTCTGACTCTGTAAGACTGTATTTGAATTTGGTGCACAAACTTGAAAATTCCACTGACATTTTTAAAAAGCTGAAAAGATCCACCATAAATTTCCAGTAATTTGGCTGATCTACCGATTCCACGCAGTCTGCAGAATATGTCTCTTCTACTGCAGAGATTTCAATTTGAGAGACTGTTACTCTTTGACTCTCAGTAGCAGATTCAGATTCTCCCGCAGCTAAATTAATGGTAACATAGGAATTAATTCAAAATTTCCCGCAGCTAAATTAATTAATGGTATCATGGGAATTAATTCAAGATCTCCAGCAGAGATCTCAAATTTCTAATAATTCAATCAAATCTCCCACAGAGTCCTGGAAAAATGTTCCATATTCTACAGACTGGTAATCCACCAACATTTTCTCATTTTTCAACTGTAAATTAATGGTAACATAGGAATAAATAACTAAAAATCCACTGTCTTTGCCAGAATATTATTTGCAATTGAGAAAATTCCACTGACAAATCCAGACTGCAGGAACTGGTAAACTGTTCTCTGAGAAATCCTCTATTTTGACTTCTGTTTTCAGTAAAATACATGTAAATATAGGAGGAAAATGGAAATTAAGGATTGTTTGCACAGTAAATGTGCCATGTTCTACAGACTGGCAACAAGTCGGTGGAATTTACCATAAAATACAGTCTGGCATAGGTCCTTAGAAGCAAATTAGATATGATATTTCTCACCATTCGCACTCTAGCAGCGTCAGACTGAAAATATGGAACATTTTTCCAAGACTCTCTGCGAGCCGTGACAAATCTGGGCCCAATTTTAGAAATTGGAGATTTCTGCGGGAGATCATCAATTGATTCCTTTGTTACCATCAATTTAGCTATTGGAGATTACCATTAATTTAGCTGCAGGAGATTCTGAATCTGCTGCTGAGAGTCGGACAGCAACTCTCTCTCAAATAAAAATCTCTGCAGGAGAAGAGACGCATTATTATGCAGACCATAGCCTCAAGCCTCTGAATCAAAGGCTGAAAAATTGTTAGCTAAAATTTCACAAAGATTCTGAGCTAAGCCAATTTGACTCATTTTTTTAGGATTTCAAGCCAAAATTAACATGGGACCATAGGAATTTTAAGCCAATTAGATTTTAGACATATATGAGTTTTGACCTTTTGAAATCTATTGCCAATTATTAATAAATTGGCTTTAAGTTCTTAACTGACATGGTATGCAGAGTGGTGCAGCACTAATGACTGAGGCAGTAGCACTAGGAGGGATCAAAATAACTCTTATAATATTGCCAATAAAATAGCAAGTTTGGACATGCTTTATTATCTGGGCTTAATTAGCTGAGCCTGCTGAGAGAGATTTTGAATCTATTGTGGTCAGCCTGTGAGAGTTTGTCTACTTACCAGTCTGTCAGACTGTATTTCATGGTGAATTCCATCGATTTGTCAGAGGAATTTTTCTTTATGAAAATAATATTCCGGCAAAGTCAGTGGATTTTGAGCAATTTATTCGGCCCATTCTGTATTTGGTGCACAAAATTCACCTACTTGTTCAAAAAGCTAAAAAATATCCACCAACATATTTGGCTGATCCAACAACTTACCCTCTGAAAATAATGGTATTATAGGAATAAATAGCTAAAAATCCCCAGACTTTGCTAGAATATTATTTTCAAAGGAGAAAAATTCCACTGACAAGTCTGTGGAATTTAAAAATTAATTCCAGTCTGTTTTATTTCTATGTTACCATTAGTTTTTGGTGGAAATATTGGGAAAATGCTAGTGGATCAGCCAAATTGTTAGTGGATTTTTTCAGCTTTTTGAAAGGATTTTGTGAACCAAATACAGACTGCTAGTCAGTCTGCAAAGCATGCACAATCAGTCTCCAGATATTTAAATTTTGGTGCAATTTCTCTCCAAAGATTTTCAAATTTCTCTCTAAAATGGCCAAAAAAATCTCTCCTATAATCACATGTAAACATAGAATTTAATTGTAAAATTGTCAGCTTGTTGCCAGATAATTCAGGAGACTAATTTCAAGGCCTCAATAGTCTCCAGACAAACTTCACAACTTCATGCATCTTTTGCAGACTGGTCTACGTATCTAAAAGCTGACTTTAGCTGAGCGATGCCACCCATAACATTCTATCAGATACACAGCACATAGCTATTATTTATTCATATAGGTATTGTTATTAATTTTGTGATTGTAATTGGAAAAATCATTAATGATGCAGTACAGTAGTTAACATAGAATGTAGGAAGACTTTCTTTTGATTTTTGAAGAAGTCAGAGGAGTTCAATGCACCAAATAGCTACAGACTGGAATGGTGTGAGTGTTCTCACTTTTCAGAGACATTCTTCCTAAAACTAATGTATATATTGAAAATCATTCATAGTGCTCCAAATAACTTCCATATTCTACAGAGTAGCTGCAGACTGGTGGCAATATATTCTCCAAGAAATCTTCTCTATTTTCTCTTGTGTTTTAAAAATTATTTATGTAGCTAGCTGGAATAAGCTGGTACCTAAAATTACAGTAGGATATTCATATTACATATTGTTTAAACTATAAATGCTAAATAATATCCTATATTTTGCAGATTGGAAAGAAATAAGATATAGTCTTTGTCTACAATGAATTCTGTATGTAGTTAATTCTTATTTTACCTTCAACTTGCTTACTTACTAAGTCTAGCTATTGAAATCATTTTAAGAAAGATGCTAATAAATTACCGCTTTGTAGAATCTAAATTTAGTGATATAGCTACTATATCATTATTTTAAGCTTAAGGATCCCAGATATGTTTAAGTAATGGGTCTTAAATTGTGGCTTGAAATAATCTTAAAATGAACAAGATAAGCTTAGAGCAAGAAATCATTAGAATTTCGACACTAAACTGGTCATTTTTTCTTGTATATTAATGGATGGGAAAATGGAAATATTGAAATGAGTATTGTTAAAAACTGAATTGGCTTCTGAATATCAAAGTATATTCATTGTTCAGAAAAAAACTTGTAGGTAGCTATCTACTCAATGAATGTATTTGATAGTTATAAGCATCAAAATTTATAATAATTCCCATTGAAAATTTTCAATCCAACAATTAGGAAAGAAAACTGACCACTTGTAAAACATGTTTCAAGCTAATTTCGCTCATTTTAGTATAGCTGACCTAAAGAAGAGAATTTTTGCTAGCAATAGCAGTTAATTTCATTGAAGAGATAATTTATATTAAAGCCTGACCTGCATTTTTCCCTTTTTAAACCAATGGTTAAATAAGTGGTACTGGAGAAGATTTGAAATCTTTCTCATGTGATCGATCCCATCCTATTATCTTGATGATATTTGCATTTTGATTTAATTCAATTCATGTAGTGATTCTTATTTACTTGTTCTCAGAGCAAGCATTGATTAATATGTGCCTAATATAACTACTTCAATTTAAATGATAACACCAATCTGACCTTCAGTTACTATTTTAATGAGCTATGATATGTGTGAATGAATAGTAACATTGAGTGCAACTGAGCTCTTCAATAAACAGTTATTGGTGTCAAGCTTAGTGTGTTGAAATATACCATTGATGTCTCTTATTTCGTAGTGATTTGGTTGTGTTTTCAGAAAGTCTGCTGTGAGAGAAGAATCACTATTGCAAGAAGAATCTCTATTCTTTTTATACATATTCATGACTCTTATAGTAAAAAATATCATATAGTACTCGTATAGTAAAGTTCCTTCAGAAAAAAATGGAATTTTGTGACAGGAGCCAAATGGTATCAATCGATGCTCCTTCAAACCTAAATAAAATTTTCCTCACTATATATTGGCTGATATTTTTATCTTAGTCTTTTTCTGTTAATTAATGACCTTCTGTACATATAATCCAATCCAATTGATGACTCTCATAGCTCGCAATTAACACATTTAACATTTGAACGTAGGAGACACTGCTGCACCTGAAACCCAAACATGAAAATCCACTTGTTCTTTTTGCCCCATTTTGTAGTTTCCTATTTGATGCTAATAAATAAGGTGGCTCTATTTACTCACTTCAAATTTATTATGAATCAATTTTTTGATGCTGCTTTAAGTTCTCTTCTCAAAATTTAATTATTTTTTCCTATAGCTAGCTATTATATTTTTCTCATTTTTGAGAGCAGAGAGTTAACTATTTTGCATTGGAAAACGCAAGTTTGAAGGGGCCTTATAGTATAGATATATTAACTAAGTGGTTTTCAATAAAAATGAATGGATGTCTATCAGGGTTGGCAAGGTAGGTTTCCCCCAAAATGGGGGAAACTGAAAAAAAACATTTGGGGGAAACTGGGGGAAACCGAAAAATTGTGGGAAACTGGGGGAAACCTAAATTACCTATACTTATTACTTATCCAAGGGCTTTACGATGTCTGTGTGCTCCTTTACAATGTCTGTGTGCTCCTTTACAATGTCTGTGTGCTCCTTTACAATGTCTGTGTGCTCCTTTACAATGTCTGTGTGCTCCTTTACAATGTATGTGTGCTCCTTTACAATGTCTGTGTGCTCCTTTACAATGTCTGTGTGCTCCTTTACAATGTCTGTGTGCTCCTTTACAATGTCTGTGTGCTCCTTTACAATGTCTGTGTGCTCCTTTACAATGTCTGTGTGCTCCTTTACAATGTCTGTGTGCTCCTTTACAATGTCTGTGTGCTCCTTCACAATGTCTTTGTGCCCCTTCACAATGTCTGTGTGCCCCTTCACAATGTCTGTGTGTTCCTTTGATTTATAATAACGTCTTGGTGAGAAACTGTGATAACTAAGGGATAATAATATCAAATATACTGATATTCAATATTTGTAATTTCTTTTATTGTTCACTGTCGATAAATATGACAAAACTAAACTTTTATATTTGGTACTACATTCTTCCTTTCAGTAAATAGTTCTAACATCTTAATATAGCCAATTATATAACTTGCAGTGGTAACTAACAAGCTTAATTACGACTTGTCACTGAGTATAGAGCACTCTGGTTCTCTGGAGTCTGAACTGGTTCCATAAAAATTACAATACCCTGTAACCTTAAAGTTAACATTGCACATGTCATGGGATGATGGGAATGAAATGATGATTACTACCTATATTAATCATCATTCATTAGAGATATTTAAATATTATAATTTTGGCAATTATGATTTTTAATTGATGAATAAATTAATTAGAAGTAGTTATACCAATATATTATCATATTATGCATTTATTGATCATTAGACTCAATGATTCATTTGACATATAGCTACTGTAATACATGTTAGTGGTCAATATGTAAACTTACATTTATCATTAACAGACTACCAAGGTTTCCCCCTAGTTTCCCCCAGTTTCCCCTGGGGGAAACTAAAAAAACCTCCTTGAGGTTTCCCCTAACCAACCCTGATGTCTATCCAATCTCTGTCCTGGTTTGTTGTCCATGATATTCTCTAAAACAAATAAATAGGCAATAATTACCAGTCTTGGTAGCCTCTTGATTGCTTGTATTTACAAACCTAGATGGAGATCTTTTTTATTTCATAATTCATTTGTAGCTACTTCTGTAAATATTTTTGCAGGTAAAATGTCTCTAGCAACTGCATATGAAGGTCTGTCTTCTGATTTGGGAGAAGTTTTCCAAGGAGCAGTCGAAGCATGTCCCAGGGACATTACACTGCTGGTTGAGGAGGAAGAGATACCAGTGCATAAATTTATCCTTGCAGCTCGGAGCAAATACTTCAAGTGAGTGTACTTTAAGTGAATGCTTTAAGGGAGTTTCTTGTGATTATTAATGTTAATGGAGTGTAGCTATAAGGTTAGCCAATTTTCATTACATTTATTAATTTTTTTGAAAATATTGTCCTGAATCCCCAAAGAGTTGTTCAATCAGTACAAATATTCTAATACAGGCAGGCCCCACTTTTATGGGATATAATAATTGCGAAACATGTCTCAATGTTATTACCGCTCATAGACATAGAAAACGGGGACAATTTTATGTGGTGATCATATCACAGTACCTAAAACAGACATCAATATTATTATTCAGATGAGGTTATTAGAAGCAATTGATTCAGAAATTAGTCTATAACAGAGGAAATTTTATCAGTGACTATATATAATACACACAGGATACATGTATAGAATATAATGAACAAGAAATTGTTAACCAAAATCCAAATAGTAAAAGTGAATTATAAGAATTAAATATTGATACTTTTTAAATGTTACGTTCAATTATTTAAATTGTATAAATTATCTCTTTTTGAGAACCTGTGTATCCATTCCAAACTAGCAACAAACATTCATTTCCATCTTCTGACGAACCGCAGTGTGATGATTTCAAACTATTAAATATAGCAATGGCTTTGTCTTGCAACAGAAGACTGTTCACTGGGGAGTAGCTAATACTCATTCTAACTTTTCAACCGTTCTACTGGTTTTTGATCCATCTCGACAATTAAATTAGTACGTCGATATGATACATTTGTAGCACTCAAGTCAATAGTACAGGTATTTGATAATTCACTTTATTTACTTTCTCTCCTTGAAGTCAAATTGAAGAGCTGCAAATAAAACTATTTTAACTTAGAGTGCCATTCAACATGTTCCATTTTAGGGTAACTTCCGTATTATTGCACGGTTCCATTTTTCGGTCACATAAAAATCTATATAAAATAATCATTAGTTAACTTTAATATCAATTGGTAGCCTTGATACCAATTTGAATAGAAGAGAAATAATAATTATTGTAGTAATTTTCTTTTCTTACATCCGAAAATGTAGAACTAACCAATAACTTGGAAATTACCCTACTGCCTAAAATATTTCACAAATCATAAAATTACTGTTTGTTCAATGTAACATGATTATATAAATCAAAGTATCAAATTAATTACTCACCTATACTGAATGACAGTTAAGCTATGGTTGAATTTTAAAACTTTTATAATAAATTCACTACTTTGAACTTTCATCACAGAACATCAACCAAATTCTGGCAACAAACACTGGGACAATGTTTAATAGGCTTAGGTGAACTCTTAAAACATTTCTCTTTCTTTATTACTCATAGAAAATGAAATGTTAAATATAGGAATGACAATTATAAAGTTACTTGTTACTTTCCCCACTCTTATTAACATTTGGTAATAAACCTAAGTTGTGATTTGGTAATAGAAGCGGGGCCTGTAAGCTATTTTGATGTTGCAAACTCTGTGCCTCTTGAATTCTAATATATTCTTTTCTTAAAATTTGACAATATATTATTATATTTAAGTTCTATTCTTTCAACTTTTCAGTCTCTTCTTCAGCCCTAAGAAAGACTCTCAAGAAACTGCAGATCAGAGAGGTGCTGTGTCTGGTTCACAAGATATTGTTGAACTGGGTGATGTTTCTCATTCCAATCATCAATCTCTAGTGGAGATTAGTGACGTCACTGTTCAACTCACTGCCAATGTTATAGAGATCAGGAATACCAAAGTGGAAGTAGTGAGGGCTGTACTGGTGTTCATTTATCAGGGGCACTATAATCTTAGTGGAGAGGTGAGTTTCTCTATTTTAAAAACCTAACTATCTTCTGGTTATAATAATCAGTTCTAATTATTGATGATTAAAGTATATAGCTATTCAAAATGGTTGTAAATACCAATAATCATGTGCTAGAGCTAGACTGTGTAACTAGATGGTGACTGAAGACTGTTATTTAGGTTTGATTTCAATTAAAAGTTAACTTATTCACCAAGAGCAACAATATTGAAATATTAACTTTAGTCCTAATATATCAACTAATTTCTCTCTTTAATAGCCATGAAATTTAATGGATATCTTTCTAACAAGCTTTTTTGTGCTCTATTTTGATGTCTCTTTTCCTCAGTAGTTACTCTCTCAGTCTCCACACCAGTAGCTCCTTCCCTTTTCAAACCTCTATATTTACCATTACTCCAACATCAGGTGGAGACTCAGTTGCTATCTCTGGAGATGGCTCACCTGTTCGGACTGAGGGATCTCCAGGTAATTCTCATCAACCACCTGGTGAAATCTATCACTGTGGAGAGCTTTTTTGATTTCTACAACATGAAAATGCGCTACAAGAATGTGAACCTGGAAAACTCTTGCGTTTGTTTCTTGAAGGAAAATGGTGAAGAGATTGCACAGAGCGAAAATTTCTCCAAATTAACTCGTGTAAGTTTGCTATGTCTCTTTCTGATATATTGAGCATTCATATATTTATTCTCTTTGTGAATGAAATCAAATTATATTCACTGAAGAGTGTCCTGCATTCTTTTCTACAAACTCCTGTAAGTACCAAACACTGTAACCTAATTGTTATTGCTCGCGTAACTGAGATTCTGCTAAATTCTCTCTAGTTTTCCTGTTGCGAATCTTCAATAGATTAAGAAAAATTCTAAGCTTTGAAAGAACCTGAGGTTCATGAGTAACACGGCCATTTATTTATAATTGAAGGAACAACCTCAGTTGCTAGCTCCCAAGAGCTGATGCAGTGACGTCACTGGTTAGTTAGCCAAAGCAAAAACTAACTGCAATCCTAGTTGCGAGTTCCTAGAACTCTTGCACAGTCTCCAACCACCCCTTTAACTGGCCAACTCACACCTGATTGTACAACGTACAACCGTATGATGAGACAACCGGTAAACACTTCTTGTACTCACAGTACAAAAAGGTTGTACCTAGGAAGCAAATCACACAAAATGCAAACCTCAACTTGCGTGCTTAGGAAAACAACTCACCACTACGTGGTTTACTTCCAAAGTAAACCGACGCTAGTACAACAAGTACTCCCAAAAACTACCTAACCGTTAGGCAAGTAACACGTTACTTACAAAACACTTTTGTCACAGACAAAGCTTGAAACACTCACAGAACACTTTACAGAACCAGGTCTCAAACGCAACTCGTCACTTCAAAAAATCCTCTGTCATTATCAGTGGCTTGCCGCTTCCAACCATTTTTGTAATCACAGATTAGTACAGCAAGTTACCACATCCCCCCTAGTTCCTTTAAGAACTCATGGGACATAGTCGGCCAACCAACCAGGTTGACGACGAATCCTACCTGATCGTCTTGGCTCCTCCACGGGAGCCCTGACAACTTCACCGATTTCCTCGGGTCTATCAGAGTCTGACTCATCAGACTCAGTCATAACCTGCTCCTGCTCTGCCGTTAGAGCCTCTGGCTCAACCGTAGGCTGCACCTGGTCTGCTGATCTACTGAGAGGTTCAGTGCCAGCATGAGCGTCGTAGAACGTTGACTCATCTTCATCTGAGTCATACTCAGGAGTCTCCTCATTGGAGCCTCGACGTTTCCTAACGTCACGGACATGTCTAGGCATGCCATCCACACATATGACATGTTTGGATTGCACCTCTGTAACTCTTCCATGAGTCCAGTGCTTGGTGCACGAGGGTATCGCAGGCTTGACCCATACCTCGTCACCAATGGAAAAATTCTCATTTTTCCCCTCCACTTCAACCTTCTGGTTGATATCGTAAGGTACCCTCCAAGGGTACTTGAAAATCTTACGATACGGAACAGATGCGTCCTCAACACCTTTCCGAGGCGTGACATTATACCAAAATGTCGCAACCTCAGGGGAAATTTTTCCCCGTGCAGCGATCCTCTTGATCGTGCGATGGTTTCTCTCTACTATTCCATTTCCACTTGGGGCGTAAGCGGCACGGAATCGCAAAGAGATTCCCCAATCCCTGGCAAACTGCTCGACAGTTGCCGACCTAAATGCCGTCGAGTTGTCTAACAACAATTCGGCAAAAGGTCCGTGCTCAACAACCACTTGCTGGAGATTGGTCACAATACTAGCTGCCGTCTCATTCGACAACCTTCGCCATATTGTGAACCTCGACGGACCGCAATCAACGATGGAAAGGTAGTGGACATTGTTGTAGTGCGTAACATCAGCAGCTACACGATGCCAGTTCCCTTCCACGGCTAAGTCACCTCGCTCAACGAAGTTCTCAACCCTTCTTGAAGGATCTATACGAAGACACTCTTCGCATCCTTCGATCTCACGTTTAACTTGGTTGCGAGTTAGGTCCAACCTAATCTGCTTGCCAAGGTAAAGCGTGCGATCGACGCCAAAATGATGCGGCAGATGAGCCGCCCATATGGCATCCTTTAGCGTCTTTCCTGTCGAAAGAGCCGCCGAAACAGTCTCTACTGTTTCAGAGTCATCAGACTCTTGATAACTAAGCCATTTCTTAGTTACCCGAGTTAACTGGTCAGCCTTGTTTTCGATTGTCGAAACAAATCGAAACTCAACTGCCAGTTCATACTCGTTGATGATTTCCTTAATCACCGCCAAGCGTCGCTTGATTAGCATTTGAGCCGCTCCCTTCGTGCGCACACGAGAATGGCCCTCAACCGTGTTGTCTAGCCAGGACAACACAGTTCTGGAATCCGTAGCAATCGCGAAAGCTTTGAAGCCCCACGTGATTGCTAGGTTGATTCCACGCCCAACAGCCTCAAGCTCTGAGACGTTGATGTGGTGATGATCTGACTTCTTTCGAAGCCAGGTAGCATCTTCCACTAGTGCGCCATCCACCTGAATGACAACACCCATCGCTAGCGAACTAGCATCAGTCCAAACAGTAACATTACCGTTTGGATTGACATACCACTGACCCTTCACAGGATCTTCAGAGAGGACTCGACTCACCAGTTCGTCAACTAGCTTACGAACACACTCACTGACAGGTTCGTCCCAGGAACCGTCTGACCCCAATCGCTTCAGAAAGCTGCAATGAGGCCTTAGCCAACCCGCTACAGGGTAATGCCCTGTGAGCCGACCACACAGAGAAAACAAGTGTCTCTTCGTCATACCAGAAGATTCTGATATGTAAGAAGATAGCTCGGATCCTCTAGACATTTTCAAATGTCCATTGGGCACCTTATTCAAGGCAATCCCAAGGACTCGACCACCGTCAAGCCCTTCCGGTTCTTTCGATTCGAGTCCATATCGATGCAAGTGTTCCCTAACTCGAGAAGCACTAACAATAGACTCTTGGACCAAAATATCATCGATATAATGATCCGTGGCACGATCAATTTGATCGTCCATCGAAAGAACTTTACCGAGAATCATCGTCATGATCCTCGGTGCACATGTCAGGCCGAAGCCAAGACGTGTCAAAGCATAATGGACTCCATTATACCTGACAATCTGGTACTGCCATAGTTCCTTGGAGACATGAATCTGCAGATAGGCAGCCTTCAGGTCTACGACCTTAAGCTGCCCCTGCAGTTGTCTCCACTTGCGTACCTTCTCAGCACACACTGCCGATTCCTCAGTATGAGATTCGACAAAAGGGTTAAGCTCACGGTAATCCATTACCGGCCTAACCTTGTCCTTAGTAGGCTGGACAACGACCAGCAGTGGAATGACACCCTTAACAGGTCCTTTCCACTCTACTAGCCAACCTTTGGAAATCCAACTTTGGATCTCCGTTGTGTACCTCTCGTGTACACCTGGTGTTCGAGTACATTTGTACTCTCCAACACCAGTCTGAAGCTGTTTTGGCTTGCCAGCAGCCCAGCGCCAGCTCACGGTCCATTTGCCGTTAGCAAAAACAGCATCGAAATCTTTATCAGAAATCGACAGTGGTGGAGCCACACCACATGCTATAGGACGTCTTTTTCCCTTGGAAAAGACTCCACAGCAATCAGTCGCATTAGGCTTACCCCAATCGACCAAATAACGAGAATCGGATCCTCTGCGAATCGTCACACCTCCCATGTGATCGACAACGTCATCACCTAGGAGGCAGTCAACTCCGAGATTTTCCAATCCTCTGTGGGCAATTGCACGTACACTAAAACAGTGTCCATGCAATCCCACTGCCACCCAGCACTCCCTTCCATTGGTGGAAGTTTTGCCGTCAGCTGTCATAAAATGACGGGCCTTTCGGCCCTTAAGTCCCACCACCACCCGGGTAGACACCATCGTGCACCCGCTGCCTGTATCAACCAGACACAAGACAGATTGGCCATTTACAATGGCCTTGACAACTGGCATCTCACGACTCGAAAGTCTACCAGCTGCCATGAGTACTCCCAGAGTACCCTTGGTAGGAGTGTTAGCCCCCACCACTACTAAGTCCCCAGGACTTAGCTTGCTGCTCGAAGCAGCAGAATCCTTCCCAGAAGGATCCATGGAGGATTTTACTCTTCCATGGTTTCTCCGATGGAGGTTGCGGTGCCCCTTACCACAGCCTCCTCGGAAAAACCCGCATCACCAGCGGATGACGCGACAGTCACAGGACTGTCAGGGCACTCCCGGGCAAAATGCCCGGGCTTCCCACAGGTGAAACATAAGTTTCGCCCATGTGAAGAGGGCTTGCCCGTCTGCATCACCTTGGAGCGACGTCTTTGGGTGCAATCTCTCACCCGGTGAGGACCCTGGCACCGTGGGCAAGAAAGCCCTTGCCTCCTGGAGGCAGTAGCCACTCTGGTGGCCTGGCCTGTCCCAGACTGGCCTGAGGCATCCCTCTGTGCGGACAATCTGTCACGCACCTTTGACACCAAAATGTCAAAGTCAGAGGTGTACGCCTCTGGGAGCATCACTGCCCACTTATGGATGGAGGGGAGGAGTCCTTCAAGGAACTTCACTCTGAAAAATATACAATCGGTTTTCACCTCCATCCTAGCACCGAAGCGCTGCAGGTCGTCAACATAAACGTCCACAGCCTCGCCAGATAAAAGCTGACGAGACATGAAACGTCTGTACGCTTCCTGCCGGGACATACCATACTGAGCCAGCAGTACTCCCTTGACTACCTCCCACTGAGAGGCTTCCGACACCCTCATGGCACGGAATACTCGAGCGGCGTTGCCCTCGAGCAAGAAGTCCACGACCTCTTGGGGTTCGACCCGCTCGCTGCGACAGCGACGTTCGAAGTCGTCCAGCCACTCTGACACATCAACTGTGCCATCGCCACTGAACTTGGGGAGAGCTCTCCCCAACCGATCAATAATTGGCCCCTTGGCCTGCATTAAAATGCTTGCCAATTGGCCAATATCAATCATACCGGATGTCCCAGACATCCCTGGTCCCTCACTAGAAGAACCAGTATCAGTCTTGCCTGCTTTCTCAGAGTCAGACATGATGACGTCACAAAGATGTGATAAAGCCTAGATAGCTTGAAGGAACAACCTCAGTTGCTAGCTCCCAAGAGCTGATGCAGTGACGTCACTGGTTAGTTAGCCAAAGCAAAAACTAACTGCAATCCTAGTTGCGAGTTCCTAGAACTCTTGCACAGTCTCCAACCACCCCTTTAACTGGCCAACTCACACCTGATTGTACAACGTACAACCGTATGATGAGACAACCGGTAAACACTTCTTGTACTCACAGTACAAAAAGGTTGTACCTAGGAAGCAAATCACACAAAATGCAAACCTCAACTTGCGTGCTTAGGAAAACAACTCACCACTACGTGGTTTACTTCCAAAGTAAACCGACGCTAGTACAACAAGTACTCCCAAAAACTACCTAACCGTTAGGCAAGTAACACGTTACTTACAAAACACTTTTGTCACAGACAAAGCTTGAAACACTCACAGAACACTTTACAGAACCAGGTCTCAAACGCAACTCGTCACTTCAAAAAATCCTCTGTCATTATCAGTGGCTTGCCGCTTCCAACCATTTTTGTAATCACAGATTAGTACAGCAAGTTACCACAATAATGATAATTTGCTTGGGGTTTTATTTAATTTCATTCCTTAACAGTACGAGTCAAAAAAAGCGGGTACGAAATCAAAGTCGTCATAACTTTAACAAGAACCACTGTATCTTCGTGTGGTTTCCTTTCTCTAATGCAGATTTTTGTCGGCTGTAACCACATTTTTCGTTCTTTTCTTATTCCTTATCGTTTTTCAGAGTGATCGTAAGTGGAGGGTGCTGAAATAGTTCTTGCTCGAGATATGTAATAGTTTAAGAATATTAAAAATAGATTTATTTAGCTACCCCGTATTCACTTAGTTATAATGAAGAAACCATTGCATATTATGAAGATCTAAAATAAAACATTGTTTACCAAAAATAACCATCATCCTTCATTTTTCTTAATGCATTTTGTGTCCGTTTTCTGACTGCTTTCACTGATCTTTTGATCATGTCAGGATTAATTTTCCAGATATTCCCACCTTGCGTTTTTGCTGTTTTAATTGGTTCAGTTTCCGTAAATATATTATTGTACATTATTATTATTATTCAAATAACTCCACAAAGAATAATTGCAAGCAGTAAATCTGAGCACCTTTGTACCATTCAATGGCATGACCCTTAGAAATGACTCGATGCTCAAAAACTCTCTCTCAGTCGTTCCGTGACAACAAGAGTTCTGTGTACTAGGGCACCATACCCGATTCAGTCTTTCTCCTCAAAAACGTCGTAGTTTCGGAATTATCAGCTGATTCAGCATAAGGGTTCCTAAAAACATGCTAAGTATATATTATTAATTGTTATATTATACAAATGATAGAACCTACTCTTTTGATAAGCCCGGTTTAGAAATAAGCTCGCGCAAGCGTCTTCCCTCTACTTATGAGTTATGACCACCCTGTATAAAAAATATTCGGAGTATAAAAACGAAAGAAAGATTTGCCCATAGCTGATATAAATCTGCATTAGCTAAAGGGAACAATACGTAGATACGTTTTTTTTGTTAAAGTTATACCGATGTTAATTTCGTACCCGCTTTTTATTATTCCTACTGTATAGAGCAATATTTTTCATCGTTATAAATGAATGTTGACCGTAGTTAGTTTAGTTTATGCTCTTTTATGTAGCTTTATCATCTGAGCTCAAACCAGAGTAATTTTAACACATCTTGGACTTTAAATTTGCTAATACTAAATCTGAATTGCCCACCGGGGTACGATTCTGAGCTGACTGTGGTTAATGTAAGAAAAAGAGATGGTATCCTTCGGGCACCAAACAACAATACACCAATTATGTATTTTTTGTTCATTTTTATCAAGTTTATCTTTCTTTTAACGCTACTTGAAGTAGTCTTCAATTACGAGGTCTTATATTTTGTGTTAGGTAGGCTTCATTTACTATCACCTCTTCATTTTCCTCCTCCATTCGTGAGTGCAGCCATCGGTGCTTGTGTCCTTTTTTGTTATATTCCTTAGCGAGTGACTGCATTCACAGAGTAGCTTTTCTGCATCCATGATTATTAACAACGGTTATCGCAGATGAATTCGTTCATAGGTCCACTATCTTTTGGGACTGCTTATTCCAGTCCTTTGTATTTCATTCCTTTTGACGTCAGCGATTTAGCCTTTGAATCCGAAGCAGACATTATAGACCCCCACTAAATTCTTGAGTCTGAATTAGGTTTGAGTAGAAACAGATAGCTACTTCGACTTAAATAATATTACCGTACCATTGAAATTAACTGAGACTTCTAACACAGGTTTCTCTGTTGTCTCTCTTGGATGAGGAGAGTTTTGCAGCTGCTGAAATAGACATTTTTCGTGCGGCGGAGAGATGGGCTGGTGTGAATAAACCGAACAGAAAAACTGTGGAAAATATTGTCGAGAAAATCAGACTGGCTACTATGTCACTAGAGGTAAATTTTGAATTGTTTAAAATGATAAAAAGAAACTCTGTATTATTTAGAATTAGAGTATAGCTAACATCAAATATAAAGCATCTAATTATTTTCTCCTTAGGATTTGATTGACGTGGTAGAAGTTTCTCAAGAACTTCCCTCTATTGATATTCGTGAACCAGTCCGCAGCATTGCCAAGAAAGATGCGGCCTCAACTAATTTCCGACAACAACCAGCCACACTTGTTCGACAGCAACCAGCCACACTTGTTCGACAGCAACCAGCCACACTTGTTCGACAGCAACCACCAACACTTGGTAATTTACTCCTCTCTTTTTCACCAATCAAACATATTTGATTTTGTTCTCACTAATTGTATTCATTTCTAAATTTATTAATTTAACTTCTCAATTATCTTGTTAATTGATTTGAGGTAAAATTAACAACTTACATCTGTATATAATATATTTTATATTCTTTGCATCGTAATTGCTGATCACATTTGAGATGTTTATTCTTATTCCTGTATTTTCTCTTTCTAATGGATTTTAGCACCTTTAGATTGTTGTTGAAATTTAGCATTAGCTTCATTTTCTTTTCTATTTAAATTTAAAGCATCAATGAAAACCCACGTTTTTGGATGAATTAAACTTAGCGAACCATTCAATGACGAGTGGAATGTTAGTACTCCCCTTTTCACTAAAAATATCATTATGATAAAAAAATACAATTATATACTTACATATTAATTTTATTTGTAATTATCAATAGCTATATTATGAGGTAAAAGTGCATTATACCAACCACTTATTTTGTTGAATGAAATTAGATCTCTTTAAATCAGTGGTTCTTGAAGTATTTCTCTCGCGCACCCCTTGCTTTCCTCAGGCACCCCTGAGCATTGTAGTGCATTGAAATAGACTGAAAAGATACAATTAGAATATATTTGGTTACTATGATTTGAGAAATAAATATGCAAATTGAAAAAGTAAGGAGAATGATTGTTTATTTACATTATGTAAAATTATATTTTCAGGTACAGTTTTTCATTTACACTTTGTTTATACAACGGAAGCAGCATTTTTCTTTCTATTAGAATATAGGACAGAAAGAATAAAAAGTTGCAGGCACACAAAACGAGAAATCCCACACTCAAAGATATATATATATAAGCCACAATGATAATTAGGTGTTTATATCAGAAAATTCGTAAACTTTTATTACTACTTCATATCGCAACATTTTTAGGAAAATATACTTCATGTATATTCTGCATGACATTAATAGCAAGAACCGAACTTATAAACTACAGCCATCTCATGCACCCCTGTAAACAATCCATGCCCCAAAGATGTGCCGCGCACCCCTGTTTAATAACCACTGCTTTAAATGTAAACCCTTTCACCAATTAGGTATATTATAAATTGAATCTCTTTTATTCTCAATCGGCGACTAATTCTCCTGACACCATATAGCTATAACGCGTCAATTTCTCTCAGATCCAGTTCCTGACCTCAACGTAGCTCAGTCTAGCCTGGGAGCTGTAGTTCTGAGTGGCAGTGTCACAGTGGCAGATTTGATCTCTGGCTCCAGTGGATGTACTTCTCACAAAGTGGGAGGCAAACCAGACTGCATTGCTGTCAAGTTGGACAAAACTTACCGGTTGAATGCTATGCAACTTTTGCTGGATTCGAGTGAAGAAAGGTGAAGGATTTAGAAATTGTAATCTTCAAAATAGAGAATTGAAGACAAGAATTATATTCTAGTCAGAAAATTGTACAAATATATCTTAGTTGATTTAATTTCAGTTCAGCAGAATGTAGAATATTTCCGCTGTTCTCGAATCAATTCACTTTTTTCCTGTTTCAGAAGCTACAAATATCATGTTGAAGTATCAGTCGATGAGAAGGAATGGCTGAAAGTGGTTGATCACTCCAACTATTGGTGCAGGTCAGTTACTAAGAACTTTTTCTTACATTTAGAAAGCCAATGTCATAAAATCACATAACTAACCCTATTACCTGACTGGTACTCTATGAAGTCAAGAGGCAATATATGATAACAAATTACTAACTGACATTCACCTTCACACTCTGTCTTCTCTCCTTACTAAAGTGCTGTTCCTCCTGCAGGTCTCACCAATTCCTGAGGTTCGATCCCAGGGCAGTGAGGTTCATTAGGATGACTGGCACAGAGGAGTGCCTTAATATCATCTCTTTTGCAGCTCTGTACTCAAAGGAGGAATGTTCACTGGTGCAAGGAATACCAGGTGAGTGTTTTGCGTACCTTGAAGTGTTATTCTGTTTCAGAGTCTTTCTCTTCACCATTCAATTGCATTGTTAGAACTGTTCAATGAATATCTTTAGTTAGTTGTATTTCTCCAACGTAATATTAGTGTGACGATAACATTGTACATTTGAATTGAAAAGGAAAATATAAAAGAAACATTATAGCTTATCTGCAACTTGTCTATAGACTCCCATGTGACAAGTAGAAATTTAAATTTTGAAACTGCTTCAAATTAGAAAATATAACAACAAACTGATTATAAACCTGATTATATTTTCTGTACCAAAACACTATTCGTATTCTGCTAGAAATCTTCACTTGAAAGTAAAAACCCGTCACTATTTTCCGCCAAATCACTGCAGTTTAGAAACACTTTAGTCCTCATGATAAGTCCATCAAAAAATTCTAAAGTAAAGATATTATAACGTTAACACTCACTTTCCACGTACTGTGAACATCCACTTACTTTAATTACAAACATCTTTGAAACTTTAACTTTAAATTAATTTACGAACATCTCCATCAAAGAATTGAATTAGAATAAGCAATGGATTCAATCATTCAGATCTAAATTGGTAATTTTTTTCACATTTACTTCATATATCATAAATATTCATACGAATGACAGTCACGAACATTTCGATTCTAGTGTCTGTGAACAATTTTGTTCGCCATTTCGCAAACACGGACAAAGTATTTCAGAAAAATTTGACATTTGTCGGAACGTGTGGACGGGCCTTTAGCGAAGAAAACTGCTGAGAATATTGTGTTGAAATGTTGCCTGAAGAAACTATTTCATTTACAATTTATGAATGTAATTGTACATAGAGCAATATAACAAGGAATAGCCGAGTCATGACGTCATACTAGTGTTTGATATCTCAGTGGATGATGTTACGTAGAAGTTGTAGTGACTTTATTCCATTGGAACTACAATTGAACATTACATTAATTGAAATATTATAACTGAATGCTGAAAATGATTGATATGATATCTACATTATTCTACTCTCAGGAAAGTTTAGCATTTTCATCAGTTTGCTATTTAGCATTTTCATTAGAATAGGTAGGTAATCATGTTCCGTAGTAACTACCTAATTAAGCACATACCTATTTAGGTAGGTAGTTAGTTGGTAAGCTACCTAATTATGTTACGGTTAGGTATACCTGCATTCAACTTCCAAAGCATGCATGGGAATGCTAGAATGCTCTCCAATATCTCATTTGGCTCAATAAATGCTCTACAAAATATTCAGTACTTACCTATATTAGTGAATGCTCTCTACTCTCCAAACAGTACCTAGATTGATACTCTCTAAGAAAAAGGATAAAATAGGTACACTTTTTACAGTAAATTCTGTATTAATTTTGTACATCACAATTCCATCACTTTCTACCAATGGCTTAGGCAGTAATCATTATACTTAACTCATCTTAAATAAACCAAATTTTAAATACCTAACTAGAGAATTTAATTTAGTGATTTATCATAATTTAATTTACTCTGAAATATTCATACTTTTGCTCCAAGAAAAGTTTTTCTCTCCATTAAATAATAAAATATATTGACTAGGTAGGTATAACTCCCATACTTCTGAACTCAGACCTGCCGATTAACTTATTATTACTTCAATATAGGTTATAATGTCGTTAATATACCTTTAGGTATATATTACATTCATAATTATATTAAACCTTCATTTCAATCTAAACAAAATTATTATCGGTTAACCTTTTAATAAATAATAAACTACATAATATAGCATGACAAAAACAAACACCTACAATATCATTTAGTATTAAAACTATTTTTGGGGGGTTTGTTAGGAGTTATCAGACAGTTGCACATTTCCGATCATATTAAAAAAGTTAATTATCTAACATTTTAACTCATTTATTTATTTGTTCGATAATGTGGAACTGTCCAATAATTCATAACTTACCCTGAATGGTATAATATTTAGGTTAATTTCCGTAAAATGATAACCAGTGACTCTACGAATATTCTTAAATTAGTTCGTAAATGACTTCTTAATTATTGTAGTAAGTTCGTTGTTACGAACTCTTCTGTAATTCGGCCCCAGGTTATTATGTTTCGAAAAGTGTCCTATTCATTGCAATGATATGGTGGGCAAACTCTTGGTTGTTCTCCTATTACTTCCCCTACTAACTTTTTCTCTTCTTTCAGTTGCCTCCACTAATGTGGTCTTAGACTCAAGAGGGGCTAAAGTCTCTGGTGGATATTGTGATGACTATTGTAAACCAATGGATTGCATCGATGGGAACGAGTACTCATCTGCTGCCGTGAGAGAGAATTCTCCCCTCACCATCACACTGGGACAGCCTCACTGGCTATCTTCTTTGCGGTGAGTGAAGTCTGCCTCAATGGAGAAAAGTAGATAATTAATGAAAGAAAAGAATTAGTACTTAAGTGTAGTTTTGGTGTAAATAATTTAAATTAAATGCAAATAATTAAATTTATCAGTTATATTTACAGATAATAGACAAAAAATATACTTTTATATTAAAATTGCGATAGTTTAAAATTGTGATAATATACTGCATCTTAAGTTAATGTAAGTACATCTAAAGGACAAAGTATTATCTTTTAAATTAAATTATATTTCTTCAAGATGTTAATTGTGAATAGTGAGACTTTTTCCTAAGAAATTCTTTCATATTATTTAACTATTGACTAGGTGTCAAAAAGTATTGAGTGAATTGTGTCCATTAAATGGTGAAGACATTCTTCTTATTATTTATACGATAGCTACCTTTTAATGATAATATTTTTAAGGAGTAAATCTAAGTTATCGGACGCTTCCACATTTTCGATCATAAAAGAAAAAGATGTAAAATAATAGTTTCTATACAAATCTCTGTACAGTTTGTAATTAACAATAGATTAAAACTTGCAATAAACAATTAGTAATACATATTTATTTTGTAGAATAATTCACATAAAATAGTTTCTAACATTCACTTTAGTTGTCGAAACATACTTAAAGCAAATAAAACAGGTTTAATTCCTTAAAAGGCTAACAAACACAATATCTGCATTGTTTCTGTACAATTATTTCTACGTAACAACAATGTTGTTTTATTATTTTTCACTGCTGTACTAATGACGTAATTACCACTGAATGACTGACTGTGTGGACACACTTTAATATAATATATTTCTCCCCTCAGGGTGAAAATAAATGCATGGGGTAACAGTTACAGCATCGAGAGTTCCTCTGACGGAAAATCTTGGCAACCAGTTGGTGGTGAGACAAAGGGGGAGAGGGGTGCAGTCTGGCGTACCTTTGAGTTCAGTCGCAGAGTTGTGCTGCACTTCAGAGTCACAATGAAGAGAATAAAGTATGTAAGTATTCCCTTGACTGCTATGCTTCATGCATTAGTCGGTGAGTAATGGATGAGTAATTCTTATTTATTTGAGGTTAAAATAATCCTCATTATTTCATACTAATAAAATAATGTAAATAAGACTAGGAAATATAATATATTGAGCATCAAAATTGATGTAATTGAATTCCATTAGAATTGTTACATGTGAATTCAAATTTTTTTATTTAATTAATTTGGTAATGATAATTTAATTGATTTAATTAATTTAAGATTCACTTCAGTAATTTAACTTTTCTCGGGATAATTACAATAAATTATTCCTACACACAAAGAATTTCACCATCAATAATATCACCACTAAAGTTATTCCACCAGCCGCAAGATGTCGCTAGTGCTTTGGTTATCATTATTAAATTTGATAACTTTATTAATTAGCTCCGGTTATCATTTTTCATAAGTCTCTTATAATAGTTTAGAAATACTAATAAAAAATATTCATTTAAATTTAATAATAAATTATAATTATATATTTTATAATAAATATAATAATAAAATTAATAATAAATTATTCATTTTTCTGTTATTACTTACAATACTTACTGAAAATTACTTAATACCTACTTAAAAAATATATAATTTATTCTTATGAAATATTACTTAATACCTACTTAAAAATGATAAATTTATTCTTATGAAATATTACTTAATACTTACAATACATTATTATAATTAATAAAAAATTACTTAATACTAATAAGTATCATTAATGCTTATAGAATATTGTTTTTTTTAGTAGATTCAACTGCTAGCAACTCTTCATTTTCCTCTTCCATCTGTAATTGCAGTACACCCTGGACTGTGTTCTATTCGTAGACGGTAGCTTTCATGCAGTCATGAGCACTCTCTATCACTGATGAACACTTTCACTTTGTGTTTTTCACTCAAATTATTTCCAATTCTCTCCAACATCTCAATGAGACGATAAAATAAAACAGAAACATTGCCTCAGTTTCGTCAAACTTAGTCGCTAATTTGAACATTTTCCTCTTTGCTAATTCTTGTTCATTTCTCTGACAGTATAGCATATTTCTGGTCCACTTTGAGAGTCCTGCCAGCACCACTGCTGTCACAAACTAACAGCTCTCTCAACCAATAAGGACAGCAGTCACCTTTGACGTGAAGGAAACTGGATGTTATTTCCTGTCTCTTAATTTAATGAAATGTTTATTAATATTAACTCAGTGATTTGTATTTAGGAATTTAGAGGAAAAATAACCTACTTACTTTTAATTGGTTAATTTGGTTAGAATTAAAACTATTCCGAGAAATGATTAGAAATTAAAGGAATTAGAATTATATTATTATATATTATTCATATTTGGAGTATTGTTGAAAATAATGTTATTTATATTGGTTCTAATTTACTAATTATATTTCTATTAAAATTCATTTAATAATTTGTAAGACAGTAACTTTTAGTTCCTAAAATTCGGAAAGTGAAATAAAATGAACATTTTATTTTTCTGCATCTATATTTGTATTTCTTTTATTATTCTGTAGTGCTATTAATGTTTAGACTGAAAATCAAAGTTAGAGTATGTACCATATATGGCACATCACACAGGGTAGGGTTAAACACTCGTGTGTTTGTTACATACATTTTTGCACTGTGATTAAAATGTACTTGTTTTTGTTCTTATTATTGTTTATTGGTTGATTGCAGTTGTTTTTATAAAACTTTACTTACATTAACAATTACTTTAACCCGTTACTTGGGGAGAAAAAGTCAATCACCTCACAGATTATTTGGTCCTGGTTACAATTCTCTAATTTGCTATTATTTTAACTAATAAAAACCTTATTGTCTCGAAAAACACAGTGATTTATGCTGAAACATTCGTAACATTAATTAATGTTTATCATATTATGTTAAAATATTTCACAACATTAATTAATGTTTACCATATTATGTTAAAATATTTCACAACATTAATTAATGTTTATCATATTATGTTAAAATATTTCACAACATTAATTAATGTTTACCATATTATGTTAAAATATTTCACAACATTAATTAATGTTTACCATATTATTTTAAAATATTTCACAACATTAATTAATGTTTATCATATTATGTTAAAATATTTCACAACATTAATTAATGTTTACCATATTATGTTAAAATATTTCACAACATTAATTAATGTTTATCATATTATGTTAAAATATTTCACAACATTAATTAATGTTTATCATATTATGTCAAAATATTTCACAACATTAATTAATGTTTATCATATTATGTAAAATATTTCACAACAATAATTAATGTTTATCATATTATGTTGAAATATTTCACAACATTAATTAATGTTTATCATATTATGTTAAAATATTTCACAACATTAATTAATGTTTATCATATTATGTTAAAATATTTCACAACATTAATTAATGTTTATCATATTATGTTAAAATATTTCACAACATTAATTAATGTTTACAATATTATGTTAAAATATTTCACAACATTAATTAATGTTTACCATATTATGTTAAAATATTTCACAACATTAATTAATGTTTACAATATTATGTTAAAATATTTCCTATGAAATTAGACACACCCTCCCTCTAACTACAAAGCTAACTAGTGTACTCAGCCTTAAAAACTATCATAGTTATAATTTATGTGTTTATTTGATTGCAAGCTTATGTTTTCAATATATTTTCTGATTAACAGTTATTTTCTTTATTAATTACCTTTAACTAAAATAGCATTTAATTAATAACATTGTTATATCTATTTTAAACATCAGACTCTTGTGAAATTTTAATCAATGTAAAGCAATGAAATCTTTTATTTTGTCCCAATAATTGCAAGGAAAATGAACGGTAGAATCTTTAAATTATTTTAATAATCTACAGGACAGGTTATTTCTTCCTTTCTTTCAATTTTGGCTTCTCACTGCAAATAAAATAGATTAAATTAACAAATAAATAAATAATAAACAAAAAAAGAGTAACTAACTAATATTTCAGTAGGGGTTTAACGTCTGCTTCGGAACCAAAGGCCACATCGCTGATGTCAAAAGTAAATTGAATACAAGGGACTGGAAGAAGCAGTCAGAAAGGAAAGTGGCTTCATGAACAGAGTCACCTACCACCGTCGGTGACAATGCTCATGCATGCAGAAAAGCTACTGCGTGAATGTAGTGTCCTACCAAGAAATGTGACAAACAGGGACACAAGCACAGGTGTTTGCACACAAGTATTGAAGTGGAAAAAGAAGAGGTGATAGTGAATGAAGTCTACGAGTGTACCTAACACAAAAAAATCTGAGAGGAAAATGAAGAGGTAATAGTAAATGAAGTCTACCTAACACAAAATCTAAAAGGAAAATGAAGAAGTGATAGTAAATGAATTGCCTACGAGTTTACCTAACACAAAATAATCTAAGAGGAAAATGAAGAGGTGATAGTGAATGAAGTCTACCTAACACCAAATCGAAGAGGAAAATGAAGAGGTGATAGTGAATGAAGTCTACCTAACACGAAATCTAAGAGGAAAATGAAGAAGTGATAGTAAATGAAGTCTACGAGTCTACCTAACACAAAATAATCTAAGAGGAAAATGAAGAGGTGATAGTGAATGAAGTCTACCTAACACCAAATCGAAGAGGAAAATGAAGAGGTGATAGTGAATGAAGTCTACCAAACACGAAATCTAAGAGGAAAATGAAGAAGTGATAGTAAATGAATTGCCTACGAGTCTACCTAACACAAAATAATCTAAGAGGAAAATGAAGAGGTGATAGTGAATGAAGTCTACCTAACACAAAATCTAAGAGGAAAATGAAGAGGTGATAGTAAATGAAGTCTACGAGTCTACCTAACACAAAATCTAAGAGGAAAATGAAGAGGTGATAGTAAATGAAGTCTACGAGTCTACCTAACACAAAATCTAAGAGGAAAATGAAGAGGTGATAGTAAATGAAGTCTACGAGTCTACCTAACACAAAATCTAAGAGGAAAATGAAGAGGTGATAGTAAATGAAGTCTACGAGTCTACCTAACACAAAATCTAAGAGGAAAATGAAGAGGTGATTGTAAATGAATTCTACAAGTCTACCTAACACAAAATCTAAGACCTCGTAGTTGAAGAGCATAACCCTAGCGCTATCCTCTAAAACTGCAAGTAGTGTTCAAAAAATGATAAACATGGTAAAAATGAAAAAAGACAATACATAATCCAAATTACAACAGTTCGGGGCCTAAGGTACAGCTTCAGGATAGAGCCCCTGGGGGCGAGTAACTAACTAATCAGGGCAGGTATCGAGTTATCGGTCGGTTCCGTATTTATTATACGGATTATAAAAGTATATAATAAAAGTTACATAATAATAAAATCAATGTCATATTTAAGGTATTAAAAACTTTCTAAAGAATATAGATTGAGTAAATATAGTTCACACGTTAGTTAAGTTATTTATAATAACTTTTTAATGCTATTTGTTAAATTTAATCCTAAGAAACTATTGGTTGTCACAATTTTTCGATAAAATAAATGAATGGTAAAAATTTATATCAAATTTATCGAAATTATGATTATGTCAGTTCTTTTTCTGTTTTCAGTTCCATTTTATTGCTCTTTGTCTCGCATTATAGATAATAAAAGTGAGGATAATTTCATCAAAGCTTTTTTATATTTGTTTTAGTTGAGATATTTCTAAATTAACAAAAACAAATGTTGACAACTTTTTAATTTCATTTTGAACTTTTTCTCTGATTTTAAATTCTGGTTCATAAAATAAAGGCAAATTCCCATGGAATAACCTGCCACAGACTGCATCTAAATTAATTGGGAATTAAAAAAGTTGTGAAAGAAATGTCAATTGTTTGATTATTTTTTAATTGCTCTGAACATGCTCTAACACTGTGATCCATCAGAAGCGTCATTTTTGAATTGCGAATTGGGAGAACTTGAAATGCTTCAAGTCGTATTATGAATACGCCATTTTGTTCATGAAGAGTTGATTTTTATTACCCTATTAATATTAGCATTGATCTTCAACCTTAAAATGTTTCTGAATTTGAGAAGAAATGGATTCCCCTGCAGCTTTCCAAAACACCTTCTCCTTCAACAGTACGCTGAGAATTCATGCTACATTTGAAGATAAGTGAAGGGGCAGCAAAATCTTTACATCTGAAAAATACTGGTTCTATCCACAAGAAAAAGCAAATGGAAACAAGAACAAGAAGAACAGAAGCAGTGATTTAGGAGGTGAAGAGATTTTTTGCTCTCTCAGAAAAACTTTTCGAAAGATTTCGAAAAGGAAATGACGCTTCTGATGGAACACCTTCACAGTCTAAAAGTACGTTTTACATGCAGCGATTCTTAATTGCGATCATAGCCTAGTGATTATCGTTGAGCACTAGTTCAATGCTATTCCTATGGAAATGTTTTCCAACAAGCGAATACCGTCGAGCTATAGTTCAATGTATTTCTATTGCTGGACGATCATTGTTGAGCGATGATCGCATCAATCGATGGAGGCAAAACGAACATTAAGCATGTTCAAAACAATTAAAATAATCAAATAACTAGTGATGGGACGATACCAAAATTTTTAACGATTCCGATTCTATCCAAATGGACCGTTTCCCGATATGAAAATCTCATATTATTGAGTTTAATTATATACAAAAATATAATCATTATTTCAAATAATAATAAAAAAATGTCTGTCACTCGGTACTATTTTTAACTTCAATTCTTGTGCTTCAAAGAGTTCACATTAGTTTTCATTTTAATTAGTAACCATTAATGTAGATACTGGATAATTAATTTATTAAGTATTTAACGTCTGCTTCGGAACCAAAGGCCATATCGCTGATGTCACAAAGAAATTAAATACAAGGGACTAGAAGAAGCAGTCAGAAAGAAAATTGGCTCCATTAACAAAGTTACTTACCACCGTCGGTGACAATGCTCATGGATGCAGAAAAGCTACTTCGTGAATGCAGTCACTTACCAAGGAATGTGACAAAACGGGACACAAGCACTGGTGGCTGCACTCACGGATGGAAGAGGAAAATGAAGAGGTGATAGTAAATGAAGCCTACGAGTCAACCTAACACAAAAATCTAAGACCTCGTAGTTGAAGAGCATAACCCTAGCGCTATCCTCTAAAACTGCAAGTAGCATTAAAAAAATGATAAACATGGTAAAAATGAAAAAAGACAATCCATAATCGAAATTACAACAGTTCGGAGCCCAAGGAAAAACCCCGATTCTCCAATTATCCCTATATGATTCGGATTAATCGTCCCACCACTATAAATAACTGACATTTCTTCAAGTCTGCGGATTAATCCGTAGACACATGAAAAAGTAAAACCGACTGAAATTTATTTCCATGGTAGACTAGAATACATATCTCATGTGTGCAAAAATCTAATAATGAGACTTTTTATGCAGTACGCTCCACATTCTATAAAAAAATAAACTAATTTAAATTATACTCACACTAAAGAAGTTTTCCTTTTCTTCTTCTTTTTGTCTGTTTTTGAAGGGACGACAAATTCTTCTTCAATTTCTTCTTCTTTAATATCTTCCTCCTCTTCCACATCGGATTCTTCCCCCACTTCCTTCCTCTTCCTCTTCCCTCCCCGCCCTCTCACCCAAACCACCACCCTCTCCCCGTCTACATCCAAACCCTCGAGTAGTTTCCTTCGCTCCCAAACATCGACACCAGCACCGAAGGAGAGTGAACAGGATCTGTCAACAAAATTCAGTCAAACAACGTGTACAAAATGAACAATATTTAGAACAAAAATTATAGTGAAAATGGAAAATGAGCTACAAACATGGAAAACATGTTCAGACAAGTTAAAACATGTCCAGACAAGTTAAAACATGTCCAGACAAGTTAAAACATGTCCAGACAAGTTAAAACATGTTTAGACAAGTTAAAACATGTTCAGACTAGTTTAAACATCAAAATTTTCAGTTTCTCAATGAAATATTTGTTTGATCAATATTTATAATAATATTATAATTATCTATGAAGTAGAATAGAAATGAAATATTCTTATGTAACAAATAGTTTAGGAAAAATGGAAATGAATGAAAAGTGTAAAATTATGGCACTGGCATGTTATTTTGTTCCATTCCGTAAAAAGGTCCATTGAATATCTTTTTTAATGTTTACTTAAAATATTTGATATTATCTATTAATAATCTTAGCAACAAGTTTTTGAATTTGCCGTTATTTGGAACGTTGTACAAGATAATAATAATAACTTGGTTGTTAGTTGATAGAAAAATTTGTGGTAAAAATCCATTGTTCTATTTTTTTTTTTCATTGGGTGAGGGGATCATGCTATGTATCGTCGGGCCGGGTGGCTTTGCGCATTTTCCGCATGCTTTGAATTGACGAAAAAACTGAAGTCAGCAATCTGATTTTTTGTGTGAAGATAGAAGAAGGGTACACCTAGGTGCACACCAAGTTTCAACTCTTTAAGTTATCATCAAAAAAGTTATCATCAAAAAACTGTGCACAAAGTTCGTCGGGGAAAACCGGGTGAATTCTGTGCACTTACCGGGTGTACTTGCACAACGCGCAAGTATACCCAATGTGAAACTGCACAGTGCGCAAGTTCACCCTATGTATAAACTATGCATAGAAAACTTCATCCATGTTCCAACTGTTTATAAACAAATTCATACTTTTGTTATCTAGAATGGTACTAATTGACTGTAAAAATACTAGCTCTACACTACATACTTGTCTCATCATCACTACCTAATACTAGAATGAGAGATCATGAAAATAACGAACGGCACACGTTCGACCGATTGGCTTTGTTACTGCTTTAAAACTTCATTGATCTGCTTTTCCACTGCCATGAATCTAACCCCGATCTGCTATGCAACTGCCGTGAATCTGCCCCAATTTTCTATGCAACTGCCCCGATGTGCTGTGCAATTGCCGTGAGTCTTCCACGATCTGCTGTAAATCTGCTTGCAACTGCCATGAATTTGGCCCGATCAGCAGATATGCAACTGCCGAGAATCTGCCCCGATCTGCTATGCAACTGCCCTGAATATGTCTCTACGACAGTTGCATAGCAGCAGATCGTGGCCGATTCACGGCAGTTGCATAGCAGAAGATCGGGGCAGATTCACGACAGTTGCATAGCAGAAGATCGGGGCAGATTCACGGCAGTTGCATAGCAGAAGATCGGGGCAGATTCACGGCAGTTGCATAGCAGCAGATCGGGGCAGATTTACGTCAGCTGCATAGCAGACGATCGGGGCAGATTCACGGCAGTTGCATTGCAGCAGATCGGGGCAGATTCACGGCAGTTGCATAGCAGAAGATCGGGGCAGATTCACGGCAGTTGCATAGCATCAGATCGGGGCAGATTTACGTCAGTTGCATAGCAGACGATCGGGGCAGATTCACGGCAGTTGCATTGCAGCAGATCAGGGCAGATTCACGGCAGTTGTATTGCAGCAGAACGAGGCAGAATGACGGCAGTTGCTTAGCAGATTCACAGCATTAGAACGAGGCATTTGTATACCAGATCGGGGCAGATTCACGGCAGTTGCATACCAGATCGGGGCAGATTCACGGCAGTTACACATCAGCAAATCGGGGCAGATTCACGGCAGTTACACATCAGCAAATCGGAGAAGATTCACGGCAGTTGCATTGCAGCAGATCGGGTTAGATTGACAGCAGTTGCATTGCAGAAGATCGGGTTAGATTGACAGCAGTTGCATTGCAGAAGATCGGGTTAGATTGACAGCAGTTGCATTGCAGCAGATCGGGTTAGATTGACAGCAGTTGCATTGCAGCAGATCGGGTTAGATTGACAGCAGTTTCATTGCAGCAGATCGGGTTAGATTGACAGCAGTTGCATACCAGATCGGGGCAGATTCACGGTAGTGACAGGTAGTTGCATTGTAGCAGATTCACGGCACTTGCATTGCATCAGATCGGGACAGATTCACAGCAGTTGCATAGCAACAGAACAAGGCAGAATCACAGCTGTTGCATTGCATCAGATCGGGGCAGATTCACGGCAGTTGCATAGCAGCAGATCGGGGCAGATTCACGGCAGTTGCATAGCAGCAGATTGAAGCAGATTCACGGCAGTTGCATAGCAGCAGATCGGGACAGATTCACGGCAGTTGCATAGCAGCAGATCAGGGCATATTCACAGCAGTTGCATAGCTGCAGATCAGGGCAGATTCATGGCAGTTGTATAGTTGCAGATTCACGGCAGTTGCATAGCAGCAGATCAGCATGTTTACTATTCCGAACTTTGGTCACACAGAAACTGTGGTTACTTTACTTTATCACTTTAGCGCCCCTACAACAAGTATCTCAGAGTTGGGTCCGTCGAGCAGAAGGACATGAGCCCTATAGGAGTATCGGGGATGAATATCACAGGTATATTAATGAATAATAGCTCTTTAACCTTTATAAAAAAAATGTGCGCAAGTCCACCCGTGAATCAAAATATTCCCCCCGTATTCTTGCGCATCTAGTATATTGGTTATATCTCAATAATTTATAATTATGCTTAAAATCATCTTACATGACGTTAATCTACAGTAAATTATGCGTATCCAACGTAAATTGCAATCAAATTTGAGTATAATTATCAACACTACAGCAAAGTTCGCGGAGATTCGATTCTAGTCAAAAATAATTATCTTGCTATAAAAAACATAGGTCTCTATTTGAACACTTAGTATTTATACTTAATCTCTTAAGATTTTCGTGATATTTATGGACTAAGAGGTTTAAGAGCTGCTCTTTACAATGGTGTTGTCAGATTTGAAATATTTTCACACATTCGTCGTTTATGACCGATGCGCAACTTCACCCGGAATTTTGAGGTGCCCAAGGCCACTCGGTCTGACGCTACTATAATTTAAATATGTACATACACTACGTGCCACACTTTTGTGCAGATCACACATTTTGCTGTAAAATGAGTATAACTCATCCAAATTCATTGAAATTTTCAGTAGACACTTGTCCAATACAGATGTAACATGCCAAGAAATTTCAAATACCTGTGATACTTATTGGTGAATTGACAAGGATTTTTCCTAAAAAGGTATAATTTCAGAGTACCACGCTCTTGTGCAGGAGGATAAAAGTGCTTATATAACGTTCAAAAACAATTTTATTTAACTCAAAAAGTGTTATTTATATGCAGGAGCTACAAGAGTGCAAATTTAATTACTTCGAAAATACAAAATTAATGAAATTATAACAAAAACTGCATTTTAATTATTAATACCCAGTAAAACTTCCCCTCTTGTCAACGACCCTCAAAAGACGTCTATCCATGGAGCTAGTCAACTTATTTATAGTATCTGGTGTTATCTTCTCACAAATTTTCTCAATTTCCCTCCAGAGGTCCTTGTTTGTGAATTGACGTCCTCCCGCATACAACTTTTGTTTTAATATGGACCAGAGGTTTTCAATTGGATTTAAATCCGGTGAGAGGCTGGGCCAGACCATCAATTTATCATCCGAGAACTTAAGAGTTTCCAGGTAACTGCGGGTGGCTGTAGCTGCATGGGACGCGGCGTTATCATGCATGAAAATGATCTTTTTCTTGAGTGCAGCTGGTTGCCTCTTCAGCCACGGAACAAAATTGTTCTTCAAAAAGCTAATATAATAAGCTGACGTGATTTTAACGCCCTCTGGTACACGGAAGGGTCCCACCAATCTGTCTCCAAGTATTCCAGCCCACATCATAGTACCTCCTCCTCCTTGTTGACGACGAATACTCTGAGGACGAGAAGAGCCATGGGCAGTCCATGACTTTGCCCAACCGTCAGGGCCGTCAAGAGTCGCTCGCATCTCATCAGTGAAGAGCACAGTCTGGAAGTCGGTCTTGAGATACTTCTCAGCCCAAGAAACTCTTGCTTTCTTGTGTGACTCCTTCAAAGGAGGCCTGATAACGGGTGAAACATGAGAAGCCATACTTCTCAAGATCCTGCAACGAGTGGTTTTGGGGACTTCCTCCATACCTGCACTCTTGAAAATTTCCCCACTTGTGGCAGTGGAGTTCCTCTTGAGTTCCCTCTTGATCCTGGACAAGTTCCGCCTGGTTGCTACTTTCCATTTACCCTTATCCTTACGAGTGACCTTCCTCATGGGATCATCAATAAATTTCTTCACTGTACGTGGGTCACGACCGATTTCAGTGGAAATAGACTTTGCATCATGTCCCTCAGCCAGCATGGATACTATCTTAGTCTTTTCAGAGTCAGAAAGACACGGGCGGCAACTCATTTTCGATATTTAAAAATGTGAGGCCAACAAACACAAGAGCGTAGCACGGTTAAATAATGTAAAAAATAATCATACTCGGTTAATAAACAACGGATTACTTTCAAATTTTATACATAACCTCCTAGTGAGGGTTTCCATATTAACAGCAAATTTCATTTTATTTCATTGATTTTTACTCATTTTGTCTCAAAATTTGTGATCTGCACAAAAGTGTGGCACGTAGTGTATATAACTAAGTATTTCAACACAATGCTCGGAAGTAACACGCTGTTCTCAAGGGTTTCGAATGTTTATAAATGCTTACTTCCTGTCGTTAACCAACCCTCTCAGAAAATAGTTTTGCACCATCTTGAATAACGTTTCTATATCCATATGTATAGTGTTCAATGAGTTGGCCTAGCTATCTAATGTGCTGTTGGTACTCTATTACAAAAAGAGAGGCAGCTTAGCTATCACTCACTGAGGCTCCCCTTTACTCACTGAGGCTCCCCTTTACTCACTGAGGCTCCCCTTCACTCATTGAGACCCCCTTTCACTCACTGAGGCTCCCTTTCACTCACTGAGGCTCCCCTTCACTCACCTGGATAGCATAATATCCTCAGCAGTCCTCAGTTTCTCTAACAGCTTCATTTGACTCTTCAGGTCAAAGAATCGTTGTAGCTGAACGCAAACCACTGTGGGGTTACTCACCAGTTTGTTTGGGTGACCATGAACCAACACATTGGGCTGCAAAAACAAATGGTAATATGCTGCAAATATTAATATGGTACAAATAAGTAGTGTGAAATGTTAGAAACATTAGATATGCTAATTTTAATAATATCTCACTCACGTCATCAAATTCTTCCTCCTGAGGGAGAGATGCGCCCTTGGGAATCATTCTGTCGACTTTGGGGTGAATTTGAGGCGGGAAATCCATACTTTGAAAAGTTACGTAAGCTAAGTTTGCCGAGTCTTCATTTTCAAAAAGAACCACAGCCATTCTGTAGAAATATTGTGAATATTAAGCAGTTTGACAAGAAGCTTAAGAAGTAGTGAAATAATAAATAAAAATACATATTAAAGAAGTTTTTAGTAAATTGATAATGAACTAAAGTGCAATTCTGAATATAATAGAGAGATTAAAAGATACTCACTTTTTCTTCAAGCAGATGTCCACAGCGGTTGGAAAAGTGTTGTTGATGAAGTCTGACGAGTGAACTGGAAGATCTCTGATAACGAGTCTGAAAGAAAACAGTCCAAGTTAAGAGTTGGCTACAGCAATTAAATAGTTATTTTCAAAATATTTAATTATTCATAAAGGATTCCACCATAGTAAATATCAGCAGCCAAAATAATCTAAACACCTCTCAGTTATTTTAGAGGAACATACCACTAAATGTAAGCTATTTAGGTTTGGAACTGAAAATAACTAATTCACACTGCAGTAGATATTAGTTAATGAGAACATAATATTTTTTACAAGACTAGTTAAAATTTTGCATAAAATGAAGCTAGGTTAAAAATACATACATTCCCTTCCGAAATGATATTGAAAACAGTCACCAACTTACACATTTTTCATATTTTTGTATCCGTTATTTCTCATCGCCAAGAACGCAGGCCCCAGTCGGAATACTTTGGAGACAATGTTACTACCCAAGTGAAGATTGCGAACACTGGAGACAAAATCTTCTGCCTTCTCAATAGTATCACACTTGCAATGCAATTTTCTGAAAGTAGATTAGGTAAAAATATAAAACTTTATTAAGAAATAAACAAGAAAAGAAGTATGTTCTAGTAAATAGATGTTATGAACCATAATTTCAAATAAGAATAACTATACCTATATATTTCAATAACTCTGAAATAACATGGTGTCTTTCTCAAAAGTATCGAATGATGTTAATTGCTTGTATCCTCTCTTTAAACCCTTACCCTAAAAGTCCGTTAATATACCATCGTTAAGATATTCCTTTTGTACCCATAGGATAATTATTGAATACTCAAGAATCAGTATGACTAGCTATTTTATGTGACAATTGTACATATTTAGGCCTATTCGAGTTTCTTAGAGAATACTTTTTCTCTATAGGTAGAATTAGCATGACACTAACGGGGGTAGGACATAATCATAGACTGTTCTACTCTCTATTCCGATCATTCTCATAACCATATTTGCCAAACAGTGTATTTTTATATTTGTGCCAATAATAAAATTGAACCGGTCATTACCCACTTTCATTTCCTGTGTAATTGATAGACATTAATTAGATCAGTTACTGAATTATGGAAATAAAGAATAAACAATTGGTTCTGAAGGGATAATTTCACTTATATTCCCATTAAAATTAGAAACTATTTTGTGTGTTTAGTTTATCTTGCTTAGATTTTTTGACAAGACATGAGTTTAAATAAATGTATTTAAATAAACAAGGCTGTACAGATACTCTTGACAATCGATACTTGTTATTTTGGCCCCTTTTATCGATGATATTTAGGTATTAGATTAATGATGTACCAGTATGGGCAGATTACTAATACCATGAATTGGTATCAGTAATAATATTAGTATTAGTAGCTACTCATTAAATCAACCATTTTCTCATTTTTTTAAGTATCAGTGATTTTTAAGTATCAGTAGATTATTTATACCATGGTCCAAGTATAGTAGGTACTAGTATTAGTAATAATTATGGTATCTCTAAATAGCCCTAAAAACTAGTGATGGGACGATTAATCAAATCGAATCAGAATAATCGGAGAATCGGGTTTTTTCAAGGAATCGGGAATCGGAGTTGCAATATTTTAGGGCGATTCCGATACCTAAAACTATTATTAATTTATTTGTGTTTTATATGTAATGCGGTAATAAGTGTATAGCTATGTCCTATAATAACTTAAAATGTACTATGTATTTCTAGATATGGTCTAACACAATACTGCCTAATACGTCAGTAAGTAGCTAGTAACTAATTAAACATCTTGTACCGTAATTTCAATTAAATTAAATATATTCCAGACTTCCAATAGTCTGATATTTAACTCAGTGTAGGTTTCAACTTTCAAGGTATTGCCAAATTTCAACAGGGAGCAGTAGTAAATTTTCAGTGAGAGGAAAATCAGGCAACTCTGCTAAACTTACAATTACCAGAGTTGCTAATCTTACAATATTATTTGGGATATTTTTCAAAGGTTATGAATTTAAATTTTTACTGCTTAGAGACTTATTGAAGTATTAGGCTATTAGCTATGATTTTATTAATTAGCTAGTTTATAATACTACTAAGTTTTCCTTTCAAAGGTTATGAATCAAATGTTCACTGATTAGAGAGGAATTAAGTATGAATCTACGCTTTATTTCAGCTTTAAGAATTTTACTATTTAGTATTTACATTAATGATTACTCAATAAAATGAAAAATAATGTGTTAGAAGAGTTTCAATGAAACATGGCTTTAGCATATAAGCTTCAGCCTAAATGTAAACACTACGAAGTACGAATTAACTTATGAAATTATTAATAAATTGAAGATTTAATATGGTACATGGTAAGTTATCTCTAAGTAGCTAAATATCTAGCCTAATGTAAAAATAATCAGGTATCGGGAATTGTATCAGAATCGTTAAAATTTTTGGTCCCATCACTACTAAAAACATTAATAGACATATTTTTTCTAACTTTAATTAAAGACTTACTTGTCAAAGAGAATTTGTTCGGCATCAGCAATGTGATCCATGAAGCCACTGTTTTTCATGATTGAAAACACGTTGGAGAAATAAATTGTGATGTATTCTTTACGGTTCTTTCTCTCCACTTCCTTCTCCATGTCTGTAGTTTCACTTTTGTTTTGTTTCTTCAAACCCATTTTAAATAAGAATGAATAACTAGCTAGAAGAAATTAATTCTGAAATTCAGATACAATAGGTTCAATAACTTAGAAAAAATAAGCATCTACTAGTCTACTACTAATGAATTTATTACTCTGTCAGAATTATGTCATGTTTAAAAGTAGGGCTATAGGCATCAATCTACTGGCAACTTGAGTGATATACTTTCAATGGCAACCTGAGTGATATACTTTCAATGGCAACTTGAGTGATATACTTTCAATGGCAACCTGAGTGATATACTTTCAATGGCAACTTGAGTGATATACTTTCAATGGCAACTTGAGTGATATACTTTCAATGGCAACTTGAGTGATATACTTTCAATGGCAACTTGAGTGATATACTTTCAATGGCAACTTGAGTGATATACTTTCAATGGCAACTTGAGTGATATACTTTCAATGGCAACTTGAGTGATATACTTTCAATGGCAGCTTTTTGAAACTAAAAAGAAAAAACTCCCAAAAACACGATTGGAGACTTAATTTACAAATAACCTGACTCCATGTTTCAAAGACCTCAACTATCACACATCAATCGGCTTCGTCAACAAGAGTTTTAGTCAAGTTCATTTGATCCACTTAACAGAAATGTATCAACTTATTTTCAATTCAACTAGAATTATGAGATTTAATTGTAATCACATGTCCTTTGTTTTATGAAAGTTTACGGCATATCACATTGTCATGATGTTTAGTTAGAGCCAATGTTACAACCTTTCTTTTACTTACTATATAGAAAGATACCTTTCATATCTAAGTCTTGTCAGGAGCTTTTCCAGTATCGAGGTTTCCTGCTTTTACATTTTAATCTTTAATAAGCATCTCCTAATGACTTCGAAGTTGAACAAATAATGCTTTAAGCACACTAATTTTCAGTATCCATAAATTAGTGTGGCAATCTGAAATGATTGTGACGATAAATTGTTTCTGAGCTTGGTGGTGACCCTGTAATATTTAATACTGGTGACCTTAGATTATTTCAGTAGGATTTGATAAAACATAGGTTAAATGAACAAGGGTTTTTACAAGTTTAAAAGTATAAGTGATTAATACAGGAGAACCCTCTATAATGCTCTGTAGACAACTGACACTAGAAAGATTTACACATCCTTTTATATAATGATAAACAGCAAACATGAGTCATAGCTAGAACCAGGAAATGTTATCATAAGACAATTCTGCTGAGTAGTTAAAATACATTAGCTAAATACAACATATGCAAAATATAAACAATAAACAATAACTAAGTGTGACTAATACAACAGAATTGGCAGCTTTTTTCCACACTATGAAACTGGGAGTTTTGCAGGCTTGAAAATATAGTAATAATAAAATAGTAACTTTAAAATCCAAAGCATTTAACATCAAAGATTGCGAACACTGGAGACAAAATCTTCCGCCTTCTCAATAGTATCACACTTGCAATGCAATCTTCTGAAAGTAGATTGGGTAATAGTATAAAACTCTATTAAAATATATAAAGAAAAAAAGTATGTTCTAGTATATAAAGTTTTTATTGTAATTAGGTTACACACAATTTTTGGAGTAACTATTTTGTGTGTTTAGTTTATTTTGTTTATATTTTTGACAAGATATGAGTTTAAATAAATGTATTTAAAAAAACTAGCGTTGTACAGATTCTCTTGATAATTGATACTCTTTATATTGGTCCCTTTTATCGGTGATCTTTAGGTATCGAATTAACAGTGTACTAGTATCGGCAGATTACTAATACCATGAATCGGTACAAGTAATAATTTTAGCTACTAGTTATATCAACCAGTTTTTAAGTATCGGTGATTTTTAAGTATCGGTAGATTTTTAATACCAAGTATAGTAGGTACTAGTATTGGTAATAATCGTGGTATTGGTACAGCCATAAAAACATCAAAGTACTTTCAGGTCAGTAATTAACACACTAAATGCAGAGGTGATGGAGTAAACCTAAATGGATGAACGTGAATATTTCTAAAGTTAACCACAACATCAATCAGCTGTTGGACAGTCAGGTAGGTACATTCACTCACCTTGCGAATGAACCAATCAGTAGCTGCTTAATATTTCCTATCACCATTCAAAGAAATGTAACCAAATACTAATAAGTTCAAAAATAATTTTCCGAACAAGTATTTAAATAAGATATGAGAAAATCCCTTCATATCTTCACAGTTTATCCCCAAACTCCACTCAGGACGTACCTACGGCTGGTGACCGGTCCATTCGCCGAAAACACATTTGCCGAACGACACTTTCGCCGAAAACAATTAGTATTTAAAAAAGTAAACAATTTCCATAAGAAATTACATATGATGAACTTACATATATGTGTATAAATTACTTTACAATATTCTACATGATTATTGGTTAAACTTAATGGTATTTACGTTAACTTAATTAACTCATATAATGTTATTGCTGCATTATTTGTGTCAGTTTATTAATTCTATGTTGATCCTATTTTCTGTGTACAATTATCAGTTACAAAAGAAATTTTTTTGTTTATTTTGGTCTCACTTTATTTTAATCCTTCTATATACATTGTAGAATCAGTCTGCTACTGTGAGTCGCTCGTGAAGCTTTCACTATACAGGGTGACCCACAAAAAAGTCTATCCAACTATAAATTCGTATATATCAACAACTATTGAAGATACAGTTGGAACAGATTTATTTCTAGGTTACAAGAATATTCATATAACTACTCCTTTTATGAGATATTGACAATATGGAGAAATTATTTGAGTACAGAAAGGAAGTCTAAATAAATTTTGTTTAGCAACTCCTTTTAAAAAATAGAAAAGTTTATCATAGAATAAATGGCTTAAATATTTATTATATAATAAATACTACTAAATATATATTATATAATAAATACTACTAAATATTTATTATTTAATAAATACTACTCAATCTATTAAGAAGCGTTTATAATGGGACTAAGAACAAGCATTTATTAGGCATTAAAACCAGACAATTAATTATCGTTGAATTTATAGTTAATAAAAATTGTGATCAATTTTAAATACTTATTTAACACAGGATGTTCAATAAACTTCAATTTTGTAGTAAACCTTAGTTTAAAATTGTCATATTTTCGGCGAATGTGATTTCGGCGAATGTGTTTCCGGCAAAAGTATTTTCGGCGAATGTGTTTTCGGCGAATTGACCTAGAACCCCTACTGCTATCCAATCTGCAGCGTCAGCAATAACAGTAACCTCCTAACTCCTCAATGCGTGTATATGCTCGGTATTCCCAAGCTACATCACTCTTAATAAGGCAACAGTTGGTGTTAACATACGCAATAGAGGGCCTAGAACTGGCCATAGTTAGCCGTAACTTTACCATATTTTCAATGTCTTTCTCCTGTTTGAGGTAGATTGTAGTCTTTACTTAGACGAATTACCTGAGAGAAGTATGGTGACTGAACTTATTTGGTATTTTGGGGTGGATTTATAGAATATCTTTAACCGTCATTCGTATCAGTTTACATAATCCATAAATAAACTAATTGCAAATAGGTTAGTTCTAATATGGAAATATTATCCTCTATTTACTATGTTTGTTTTAATATGGTTAGACAGAAAATAACGGCAACTAATTCATATACTCTATACAGCACTAATTAAAGTATTACACTTTAGAAAATATTAATCACAAGTAAGTGTTATGAATTAAATTGATATACTGTAATGTACACACTCTTTAATATTATTATGAGGTTATTTAAACTCAACGTTGAAGGTTTTATCAGGTTTCAAGCTTTCGAATAGAATGATTTATATTCATCATCAGGAGAAAGGGGGAAAATCAAAGGTTCATAGACTATAACAGGTTAAACGAATGGGGAAAAAATTGCCATTGAGAAAATAACAATTTCTGTCTTTCTTCTTGAATTTCTCTTAAACGGTAGATTAAACTTGCGCGTGAGTCAACATAGAAATCTTTAGAATTAAATAATCTATCAAATGATGTAATTTTTTTTAAATAATTGTCTTTCCGCTTCAAAATAGACAAGAAACTAACTGCTATTCACTCCGTTGTCCGTTGATTAGGGTCACTGGATAACATTTGCATCCGCTTTAGTTAGTACGTCCGTTACGCTTTCAGTAATTAGATATTAGCAAATTCGGTATGCATGATACCACAAACTAAACATCTTATTGTCTATTATAATTATTAATTGTTCCTCTTTTGATTATATTAAAGGTCCTCTCCAGGCTCCGCGAAAAAAATGAGTTTATAACATAATATAATAGAACTAAGGTCTACGATCATTATTCTGCAAACTGCATACAATTCTGTTCAATATATATTTTATAATTTGTTTTTAAAGTTTTTTAATACTCTGTGAGCAACAATTGAGCGAATCACTAATCTGATGCTCAAGAAGAAGATTGTACACTCTTTGTTTTGATTACAAATTTTACTTTTATAAACAAACCATGCGTTTTCGGCCTTTATTTAAATTATTTTAGATATTAATTGTTTCCTAAAGTATATAAACGTTTCCATTATAAGTTCATTCAATTTTATATCTTTACACGAATATTAAATGTATTTATTAAACCTAATACCTAGTTGACAATCAAAACAAATGGTGTACATTCTTCTTCTTCAGGCTGAAAATTTCTTAAATTAGAAAGTCGGAAGTAAAATAGGTTTTGTAGAGTTTTGATTATAAAAATCTTTAAAAGCATATAAAATTAAAAATATGCTACCAAATTCGATGCGGTTTGCAGCAAAATGATAAGAAACATTAGCCTCGCAAAATAAAGCAATAAAAATATTTGCTTGGAGGGGACCTTTAAGTAAAAGGTAAGGCAATTGAAGGTGGGAAAAATGAAGGTTGTGGAAATGAAGGTGGGGGAAATGAAAGTGGGGGAAATAAAGGTGGGGAAAATAAATGTAATGGAAGCGTAGATGGTGGAAGTGTAGATGGTGGAAAAGGAGATGGTGGAAGAGTAAATGGTGGAAGTGTAGATGGTGGAAGAGTAATGGTTGAAGAGTAAATGGGGGAAGAGTAAATGGTGAAAGTGTAAATGGTGGAAGTATAGATGGTGGAAGTGTAAATGGTGGAAGCATAGATGGTGGGAGTGTAGATGGTGGAAGTATAGATGGTGGAAGTGTAGATGGTGGAAGTGTAGATGGTGGAAGTGTAGATGGTGGAAGTGTAGATGGTGGAAGTGTAGATGGTTGAAGTGTAGATGGTGGAAGTGTAGATGGTGGAAGTGTAGATGGTGGAAGTGTGGATGGTGGAAGTGTAGATGGTGGAAGTGTAGATGGTGGAAGTGTAGATGGTGGAAGTGTAGATGGTGGAAGTGTAGATGGTGGAAGTGTAGATGGTGGAAGTGTAGATGGTGGAAGTGTAGATGGAGGAAGTGTAGATTTTGGAAGTGTAGATGGTGGAAGTGTAGATGGTGGAAGTGTTGATGATGGAAATGTAGGTGGAGGAAGGGAATGTGGGGGAAATGTAGGTGGGGGAAGTGAAAGTGGGGGAATTATAGGAGGGTGGGGGGAGGAACTTTGAATCTAAAATATAACTTAATTAGTTCAGAAAAAATGTCGTATGGTGCTAAACAAAATACAATATATATAGCTACTATTATAAAATAAGACGTGTAAGTCGATCTGTCCGTCACAAAAAACGTTAAATAGACATTCGATCAATTGTGCCTCTTAAAGTTGGTGTAAATCGAGTATGTGATGCGACCAAGAAAACTAAATACAAAGGATATTATTTTAAGAAGCATGTTACTAAACACATTTGCTGCGTTTTATATGCTTTCTGTCCAAATCAGAGTCATTTTAAAATCAGTTCTATCAAAACATTTTTGTTAGTTCTCGCCCCGTGGAATTTCCACGGGTCTTGCTAGTTATTTATTAATCTATTAAAAATCGAAATATGAAACCAAAATTTGAAAAATTTTACTACCTATAGCTACAGCTGACAACATTCATTCTCTAAAAAAATTCTACTTTCTTTATATTTGTAACAAGCTATAGAGGCGCGATAAAAAACGGTCAACCTCTATAACTATTTGTCTACTTCTTTCTGTTCATTTTTCTGGACCTTATTAATATTATCATTAATATATTTTTTTATTATATATATATTTTTTATTATTATTACTATAGTTTCTATGTGTGTCATCTATTCCATATGTGTTCTCTATTCGTATGCATTACTTATTCTTATGTGTGTCTCATTGATCCGATGTGTCTGGTTGTTTATATGTGTTCGCACGATCATATGTGTCCTCTTGGTCCTACGTGTCCTCGTGGTCCTATGGGTCTTCGTGGTCCTATGTGTCATTGCGGTCCTATGTGTCCTCGTGGTCCTATGTGTCCACGTGGTCCTATGTGTCCTCGTGGTCCTATGTGTCCTCTTAATCCGATGTGTCCTCTAGTCCTATGTGTCTTAGTCCTAGGCTATATATTTCATTAATATAATTATTATTCTCAACATTTCATTATTTTGGTGCATCAACTACAGAGACGCGATAGAAAACGGTCAGCCCCTATAGCTATAAATCTTCAATTTTGAGTTTAAATAACCTCATAATAATATGGATTTCCCGTTCAGTTTGAATCTTTTCCATCAAACACTCTTTAATATATATTAATTTAACATTATCTATTTTAACTACTATTTAATTTACTAATGGATTATATTTAAATAGATTATCCAAAGAAAGTACCGTTGCAATTAATAATAACAAAACCATTCCGTAACTTATTACATGGGACTATTTGTGGTGTATTTAATTTCCATGAAAAAAGACAAAAGTTTTCCAAATTACCATCACAGTTATTGCCCAGAGAATCTAACTTAAAGTACTTAGGAAGCTTTTGATGCAATTAAATGAATTGATGCAAAGAAAGGACATTTTCTTTCTATCATTACGACTTAGAGAAATAAAGGCAATGTCTTATATTTATACATACATTAAATACAGGGAGGCCCGCGAAAAACAAGTAGACCGAAATTTGAAGTGAAAATCTATACTAGTTAATTCGGTTCTGTAAACAATATTTGGCGATTTCTTTAAATTTCTATCTTTGTTGAACTCTTCATTTTATTCACAATTTAGTTAAAAACGTATTCTTTGACTTACCCAAAAAGGTGCTGATGCAACTGGTAAGTGAATAAATTGATAAATATGCAACAGATTTAATGTAAATATAGAAATTGAAGATAAATAAAGAAATGTAATCCAATTTTTAATAACTCTGTTTTAATGTTAAGAAAGAAAGATTTAGGATTATTATTGTTCCATTTCCTACCACGTGTTCCTGTATTTCTGTCGTAGAATAATTTAGTTTTTTTCTCATTGCTCGCAATGCCTTTTTATTATCTGTGTATTATTTGTAGCAAAGTCATTTCAAGAGATTTTTTCTCGTGCAACTTGTTGATGTTTTCCGTAGAATTGAAATTAAGTAAATAATCAGAGTGCGTGATTTAGTATCTTTTTGTCCACTCACTACCATGACCCAATGCTACTTTTGTCAGAAAGTTCTCCTATATTTTCTCTGACAGTGCGTACACGATGTGTAGGAGGACTGTCCTGAAACAACCAGAGTCGCTAGAACTGATTAGCAAATACGCGGCAAAAATTCAGGATTTATTTCTTCGTAGATCTTATCCAGATAGCAACTCCATTCAGGTTAGTGTGGTAAAAGAATGAGAAAACCATTGCCGCATATGCCAATTAAAGGCAAAGTTTACCCTGACTTTTGTCACAGTTCCAATCTTGTCGGGAAGATACCAGTCAACGAATTGTCTACGATCAACAAATCACATTGTATTGAATTGGTTTCTAATATTTATTTTATACAGATATCATTTTAGGTCCTTATTGACATTAGGGTTATTTTTCTGATTGATGAGGTGTTATTTTGTTAATATCATATTCCGTCCTGGTAAATTCCGCCCTGGCAAATTCCACCCCGGTTATTTCCACCCCTGTGACATTGCTTATTAGGATGACAATAATTTTATATTTTTAGATGGCCAATTGTCAAATACTGCGTAGTCATGAAGAAATAAAGCGGACGAAATCTGGTGACATTTTGACAATATTTAGACTCGTAGCTCGAGTGAATTGAAATTTTATCATTTTAGATGAAAATACAAATAAACTTAATATGTCAATTTATTTTAAAGTGTACATGCTGAGCAAGTTAAAAATAATTCCTCTTTAGCATGAAACTGCAGTGTGTGCTCTTACAGCAATGGTTGGAAACTTAAGATATGTGTGGAGAGGTTCGTCTGACAGAGACAATCCATTGAATGTTTTCGCTCTTTGTTGAAAAGGAGCTGTTTTGGATTCCAAGACAAAAGTCTATTGGCCAAAAACCCTCCATCTAAAAAAAATATAATAACCCCCAGTGTTAAAACCCTGGGAACAAGTTAGGACAACGGACAGAAAGCGTTATCCTTACTTGGTTAAATTCGGGTCCGAAATTTTATTAATATTCAAACAATATTTGGAATTGAAATAATATTTTGGAATCATAGAAACCGTATACAAGGATTTATGCAGACATTGAGTCAAACATGACTTCTGGACTCTGGTATTCGTGCCACTTGTTTTTATCATTTTTTTCGGCAGTTCTTGTCTTCTTTTACATTAAGCAATTGACTATTCAAAATTTGATTATTTGAGCAATTTTTGATTACATAATATTGCCGAAAGTCGTTTATTAATGAAGTGGAATCTTTTCAATTAACTGCACCTATTCGTCCTTGTTTCTAATTAATAATTAATAATAACTGTCTTTCATATATTTTACTTTATTTGAACGATTGATCCTTCGAGCAATTGTTCATTCGAGCAATTCTGTTTATAGCAATTTTTTTCAAGCAATTGTTTGTGAGCAATCATTATTATGTCTTTCGATCAATTGTTTTATAGCAATTGTTTTCGATCAATTTACCGGCTACCCCCTACATCGTACAAGATCACCAGAAATTACCCAAGTGTGTCACATGATACCCATACACTACACCCACACCTATAACTGTTTACAAATATTCAACACTATCAACAAAACCATTAACTGAATAGTTTTCGTAAATATATTGAAACTTAACTTTCGAAATGAAAAATGACATTGAGTTATTTCACCTATTGAGGTGCCACATACATATAGGCTACTTGAAAATGAATCTATAAAATGATTTGGGTTTTATGATTAAAAAGAACATGAACAGTATACCGCTTCACCACATGATACCCATTCACATGTTACAGACGAGATGACACAAACGGTCTCTAGGAAAAAATAAGAAAAAACAGGAAGGGTAAGATTTAAAATCAGTTTTACAATTATTAATAGTAAATAGCTATAACAAATTGACACAGTTATTATCAATATCTAAAAAGAAACAAGGATGGTTAGGTAGAGCTCCACTATACATGAATAACTGACTTTTATAAATTTGAAAACTGTGTGCAATTTAATAATTCGAGCAATTGTTCGTTCGAGAAATTGTGTTTCGAGCAATTCGATCATTCGAGCAATTGTTCGTTCGATCATATATTGTTCGTTTGAGCAATTGTTTTTCGAGCAACTGTGTTTCGAGCAATTGTTCATTCGAGCAATTGTGTTTCGAGCAATTGTTCATTCGAGCAATTGTGTTTCGAGCAATTGTTCATTCGAGCAATTATTTTTCGAGCAATTGTTTTCGAGCAATTTACCAGCAATGTACAGGGTCTTAAAACCCTGTACATTGTACAATACTCCACCCCCCCCCCCTTCTACACCTCCTGGTTAAAAATACCCTGTAAAATACCCCTTGATGCAAAATTGAAGTCTTCGGTCAAAACCGTTTCACACCACTTTTACCCGAAGTCAAACTACCAAACACAAAATAAAATATAATTAACAAAAAGTGCTGAATGACATCATCTTACAGTTAATATCGCTGTTGTGTTGGCGATAGTGAAGATAATCAGCTTGTGATTGATAAACTAAATACCTCAACTGATAAAGAGCGTTCACACAACCTTTCTTTCTGCTGTTCTGTCACATGTGTAGTGAAAAATAAACAGCTTGTGAATGGCCGAGAGAAGGTTTATTTGCTACAATGAAAATGCAGGTCACTTAGTATTATGTAAAATATTAATAAAAGATTTATATTAAAAACTAACAGAAACCTAACCCGTTAAGTTGGGTGAAACTTACCACCCAATGTTCTACACCCTAAGAGTTCATCCCTAGAGGAATATTATTTGTATTGACTGTAAATAGATATTGTATGAATGTTCTTCACCGTAAGAGTTCATCCCTAGTGTAATATTATTTGTATTGACTGTAAATAGATATTGTATGAATGTTATTCACCGTAAGAGTTCATCCCTAGTGGAATATTATTTGTATTGACTGTAAATAGATATTGTATGAATGTTCTTCACCGTAAGAGTTCATCCCTAGTGGAATATTATTTGTATTGACTGTAAATAGATATTGTATGAATGTTCTTCACCGTAAGAGTTCATCCCCAGTGTAATATTATTTGTATTGACTGTAAATAGATATTGTATGAATGTTCTTCACCGTAAGAGTTCATCCCCAGTGGAATATTATTTGTATTGACTGTAAATAGATATTCTATGAATGTTCTACACCGTAAGAGTTCATCCCCAGTGTAATATTATTTGTATTGACTGTAAATAGATATTGTATGAATGTTCTTCACCGTAAGAGTTCATCCCCAGTGTAATATTATTTGTATTGACTGTAAATAGATATTGTATGAATGTTCTTCACCGTAAGAGTTCATCCCTAGTGGAATATTATTTGTATTGACTGTAAATAGATATTGTATGAATGTTCTTCACCGTAAGAGTTCATCCCCAGTGTAATATTATTTGTATTGACTGTAAAAAGATATTGTATGAATGTTCTTCACCGTAAGAGTTCATCCCCAGTGGAATATTATTTGTATTGACTGTAAATAGATATTGTATGAATGTTCTTCACCGTAAGAGTTCATCCCTAGTGGAATATTATTTGTATTGACTGTAAATAGATATTGTATGAATGTTCTTCACCGTAATAGTTCATCCCTAGTGGAATATTATTTGTATTGACTGTAAATAGATATTGTATGAATGTTCTACACCGTAATAGTTCATCCCCAGTGTAATATTATTTGTATTGACTGTAAATAGATATTGTATGAATGTTCTTCACCGTAAGAGTTCATCCCTAGTGGAATATTATTTGTATTGACTGTAAATAGATATTGTATGAATGTTCTTCACCGTAATAGTTCATCCCTAGTGGAAAATTATTTGTATTGACTGTAAATAGTTATTGTATGAATGTTCTTCACCGTAAGAGTTCATCCCTAGTGGAATATTATTTGTATTGACTGTAAATAGATATTGTATGAATGTTCTTCACCGTAAGAGTTCATCCCTAGTGGAATATTATTTGTATTGACTGTTAATAGATATTGTATGAATGTTCTACACCGTAATAGTTCATCCCTAGTGGAATATTATTTGTATTGACTGTAAATAGATATTGTATGAATGTTCTTCACCGTAAGAGTTCATCCCTAGTGGAATATTATTTGTATTGACTGTAAATAGATATTGTATGAATGTTCTTCACCGTAAGAGTTCATCCCTAGTGGAATATTATTTGTATTGACTGTAAATAGATATTGTATGAATGTTCTTCACCGTAAGAGTTCATCCCTAGTGGAATATTATTTGTATTGACTGTAAATAGATATTCTATGAATGTTCTACACCTTAAGAGTTCATCCCTAGTGGAATATTATTTGTATTGACTGTAAATAGATATTGTATGAATGTTCTTCACCGTAAGAGTTCATCCCTAGTGGAATATTATTTGTATTGACTGTAAATAGATATTGTATGAATGTTCTTCACCGTAATAGTTCATCCCTAGTGGAAAATTATTTGTATTGACTGTAAATAGTTATTGTATGAATGTTCTTCACCGTAAGAGTTCATCCCTAGTGGAATATTATTTGTATTGACTGTAAATAGATATTGTATGAATGTTCTTCACCGTAAGAGTTCATCCCTAGTGGAATATTATTTGTATTGACTGTTAATAGATATTGTATGAATGTTCTACACCGTAATAGTTCATCCCTAGTGGAATATTATTTGTATTGACTGTAAATAGATATTGTATGAATGTTCTTCACCGTAAGAGTTCATCCCTAGTGGAATATTATTTGTATTGACTGTAAATAGATATTGTATGAATGTTCTTCACCGTAAGAGTTCATCCCTAGTGGAATATTATTTGTATTGACTGTAAATAGATATTGTATGAATGTTCTTCACCGTAAGAGTTCATCCCTAGTGGAATATTATTTGTATTGACTGTAAATAGATATTCTATGAATGTTCTACACCTTAAGAGTTCATCCCTAGTGGAATATTATTTGTATTGACTGTAAATAGATATTGTATGAATGTTCTTCACCGTAAGAGTTCATCCCTAGTGGAATATTATTTGTATTGACTGTAAATAGATATTCTATGAATGTTCTTCACCGTAAGAGTTCATCCCTAGTGGAATATTATTTGTATTGACTGTTAATAGCTATTGTATGAATGTTCTTCACCGTAAGAGTTCATCCCCAGTGGAATATTATTTGTATTGACTGTAAATAGATATTGTATGAATGTTCTACACCGTAAGAGTTCATCCCTAGTGGAATATTATTTGTTTTGACTGTTAATAGATATTGTATGAATGTTCTTCACCGTAAGAGTTCATCCCCAGTGGAATATTATTTGTATTGACTGTAAATAGATATTGTATGAATGTTCTTCACCGTAAGAGTTCATCCCCAGTGTAATATTATTTGTATTGACTGTAAATAGATATTGTATGAATGTTCTTCACCGTAAGAGTTCATCCCCAGTGGAATATTATTTGTATTGACTGTAAATAGATATTGTATGAATGTTCTTCACCGTAAGAGTTCATCCCAGTGTAATATTATTTGTATTGACTGTAAATAGATATTGTATGAATGTTCTACACCGTAAGAGTTCATCCCTGGTGTAATATTATTTGTATTGACTGTAAATAGATATTGTATGAATGTTCTTCACCGTAAGAGTTCATCCCCAGTGTAATATTATTTGTATTGACTGTAAATAGATATTGTATGAATGTTCTACACCGTAAGAGTTCATCCCCAGTGTAATATTATTTTTATTGACTGTAAATAGATATTGTATGAATGTTCTTCACCGTAAGAGTTCATCCCCAGTGTAATATTATTTGTATCTTCTTGCAGAGACGATTTACTTTGCTATTCGTGACTTTTGTGGATAATATAATTTATCCATTTTTTCAAACTGTTCTGTAATCAACACAATAATTATGGTCTACAATATCAAACTATTAAATTCTGTAGAAATAATAGCTTCAGTGACTAATTTCAACCTTATCACTACTAGAACTGTCGTACATCTGCCAACACACTATTTTCTTTTCTCTCAGAAAATAAATAATAGGCAGAAATAGCTGATAGAGCTCTGTTTGCACCAAGTTTCCGAGTACTGTGAGTGTTCGAGTACTGCGATGCTCCACCAGTTAGAACTTACAGTGGCCGTACTCGGACAGTGGGGGGTAGCACAGGTCATGCTAGGTCAATTATTTGTTAAATTAGGTTTTCTTCACTTTGCAGACGATACCACAATATTAATGAGTGGCAATAATTTAACTGAGTTTTACCGGGATATCAAAAAATGGTGTTGGAAATGGTGAAAGAATGTGTATATTATTGTACGCTATTTGCACACGCATCTGTTGACAGAGAGAATGTTGTAATTAAAAGGGGAAACTCTCCTATAGACGAAATGTCCAATAATAACATTTTAGGAATAACCACAGGTAATAGACTCGACTACAATAATCACATCAATATTCTAACAAGGAAACTATCACGTGTGGTTGGTGTGATGCGTAGGTTGGTGAACTGTGTCCCCTGATATTCTCTCTACTATCTACTGTTCTATGTTTTATCCACAACTGATATGTGCAATATCTATCTGGGGTGGTTGTGGCATCACAAATAATACCAAAGTAGTTAGGGTTCACCACTAACATTTGCTATTATTTAACGATATTACAAATAGAAGAAACCTCTCTTTTTCCACACTGTGTGTAAATACTTCTATCTATGTATTTGTTTCGTAAATTCATTGCATTACTAAGCCATAGTCATTATTACAGCAATAAAATTATTTAATTAATAACAATTCATCCCCATTGAACTAGATTTAAAATGCACAATGAAATTACTGTTCCTAAACTAAATAAAACTGTGAGTGAGTGAGAATATTTTTTCAATGCTGCAATCAGGTGCAATGAACTTCCTACCGAAGTTAAAGACCTTATCAGTAAAGATAAGATAAAGCGAAGCAGTACCTGCATGGTGACTTGTGATGAGGAATCCTACGCTCTACATTCAGTTCTAAATTTTAATGTACCGATTTAATAAATACCGATTTTAAATAAAATTTCTTGAGATCAAATAACTAAGCAATTTATTTTACGCACTAATGTGGATAAATTTGGATGAAACTCTACACAGAAATGTTGTTATTTTTCCTAATAATTAATTTAATTCCAAAACTTTGTATTGAATTTCCTTTTGAGATAAAAAGTCTATTTTATGTGATTTCAATGCTATCATTGCCTAAAATGCATTGCAGTTCTTTCTCACTGTTCTACAGTGCGGGTCAGAAGTGTTTCAGTTTGATAAAATCGGTATTTATTTGCAAAAAAATATTAATTTCTTTCTGATTTTCTAATGGAATCTTTAGAAAAAATCATTATTCCTCTGTGAAAAAAAAATCTAATAAACTGTAGGCTTCCAAAATAACATTAATTAATGAAATTGACTTTAATTAATTAATGAAATTGACTTTCATTGATTAATGAAATTGTTAATATATTTAGTCTAATTTATGAATATTACTCAAAGCGTGACAGACCACAGAGAGACAGACAGACAAATAAAGATAAGGAAACTATTTATAGTGAGTGATACTAAGCAGAATTCATTTCTGACAATAAACTAGTGCTCATCGGCTGTAGTTCTTACTTTGAGTTATATTTTCTCTTTGTTACCTAATAGGATTCTTCTATTGAATAACAGACATGAATTTGCTATATTTAATTTGCTATGTCTTTCTGCTATACATAACTAAACCATTGATAATATAACTTCATAGTTCCTTAGTTACCTTTTTGCAAATTCTTTTTTGGAGGTCTGAATTTAAAATCAAATTTTGTCAAGAAGAAAACTATAAGTTATCAAACAAGGCAATTACGAAACTAAGCTATTAAAATTCATCACAATGTAAGCTCTATGCTGTAGACATTATTCATTTCTTACGTATTGTTTCATCAGTCATCACTAATCTTATATTAAGATCGAATTTCAAGGTATAATATTATACATGAGTTTGAAGATGTGAATTTAGTGTCTAAATTTTGGAAATTCATGTCCGTTAAATGAAAGAGCTTTATAAGGTAATTACTAATTAAACACAGAGAAAGTATAGAAAATAAGCTCATTAAAATTTATCACCACTAGGCAATAAACATTAGTTTTTTGTTAGGAATGAATTTTGTTTAATGGTGTAACAGCAAGAACTAATTATCGCTTATATTAATTTTTGACAATAAGTAATGTTACCTATATTAATAGCAATGAATTATGCTAAATATATTAATTTCAAAACTACGTACTTTCTTATTGTATTTTGAAGATGACAGTTTGACTTCGATTAAAAGTGATGTTTGTTGCATCGGGGGTATTTTATTACATGGTGGTATATTACAAGTGTGTTTTTGACCAGCGGTTTTTTAACGGGTGGGTTAATTGCTCGGGCATTTTGAGCAGGATTATAAATTATTCTAAAATTGACTCATTTTGTCCATTTTAGAGTAAACTACAATAGTATGAATATTTACATTTTTTGTCTATATATAAGGGTAAAATTTGAATTGACTTTGGTCCCCTCTAAATAATGTCCAAATAACCCAAGATTTCACCTGTGTCAGTTTTTCATGGGTACGCAGTATAGTACTAATGGCACTAGGACTTTTCCCCGCTGGATCATTCCCCGACGGACTATTCCCCGTCAGGACTATTCCCCGCCGGACTTTTCCCCGCCTGGACTATTCCCCGCCGGACTTTTCCCCGCCGAATAAAATAATTGCATTCTGGGCAATTAAATTACAATTTAGTTAAAAACAAACCATTTATCATTAGAAGACACATTTTATTAACAGACTTACACAATAACACAGTCTATTTTCAGCTTTGATTTCCGTATGTGTCCATATTGGTCTTTTAATTCTATAAATATATGCTACATAGTTCAAACATTATGGCAATTGTAAGTGGTTGCCAAATGTTACAATTTATTCTAAGAAGCTACGATTAATATAGTTCATTCCAGCTCTAAAGTTATACAAATCGCGAATTTATTATTTTCTTTGCCAGATTTTATAATAAATGTTCATCTATTTATTTTTCGTTCAAATACATTCTTTTTCTAGAACACTAATAAATTTAATTGTAGTTTATTAATTTGACAGTTAATATATAAAAGAATTAATAACCCTACTATATATTTTTCTATCACACTAAATATTGACCCCTATTTTATAGTGTCTTTTTTTCTATTATGCATATTTAATATTTATTCCTTAAAGAACTTACAATGGATTAACCATTATTATGAAAATAAATAAATTAGAGTGTAAAGAACCTTAATTCCAGACTTTTCAAGTAGTCAGATTTGAGGAAGAATTTGATATAAAGTCGTACATTTTCTCTAAAAGTCCCCAATGAAAACTAATCAAAAGAGAAATAACAAAATTGGGTTCGATTCAAGGAGTTGGTGAGTGACCAATTTCCATGCAACAATGTTTAAAAAATTCCTAAAAAATTTGTTATTTGCGACAGCAGACTTTGATTAACAATTTCACGGCAATAGATTTATTGGTCAAAACGATTTTTTTCCAAAAACTAATCAAAATATCTAAACATTTCATTGTCTTAAAGTTGTTGAGTTTGAATTTAAAAAAATCAGGCGGGGAAAAGTCCGACGGGAAAAAGTCCGGCGGGGAATAGTCCGGCGGGGAAAATTCGGGCGGGAAATAGTCCGTTTCCCAGTACTAATATCAATTCGATTTAATCAATTTTAGAAATTCACCCCTATTCAGTATTGTCACCCTACCCGGTATATTCCACCCATCCTGTTATATTCCATCCCGGTATTTTGACCCCAGTAAATTACACCCGGTATATTCCTGCCCGGTATATTTCATCTCGGTATATTCCATCTCGGTAAATTCCATCCCGGTTTATTTAGTCCCCGGTAAATTGATTAGTTAATATATTGATAATATTAATAATTTAATTATAAATATTTTACATAATACTAAGTAACTTGCATTTCATTGTAGCAAATTAAACCTTTTGTTGGCCCATCACAAGCTGTTTATTTTTCACTACACATGTGACAGAACAGCAGAAAGAAAGGTTGTGTGAACGCTCTTTATCAGTTGAGGTATTTAGTTTATCAATCACAAGCTGATTATCTTCACTATCGCCAACACAACAGCGATATTAACTGTAAGATGATGTCATTCAGCACTTCTTGTTAATTATATTTTATTTTGTGTTTGGTAGTTTGACTTCGAGTAAAAGTGGTGTGAAACGGTTTTGACAGAAGGCTTCAATTTCGCATCAAGGGGTATTTACAGGGTATTTTAAACCAGGAAGTGTAGAAGGGGGGGGGGTGGAGTATTGTACAATGTACAGGGTTTTAAGACCCTGTACATTGTACAATACTCCACCCCCTAGAGGGTAAGTACAGTCTAGAGTGTAAGTACAGTCTAGAGGGTAAGTACAGTCTAGAGTGTAAGTACAGTCTAGAGGGTAAGTACAGTCTAGAGTGTAAGTACAGTCTAGAGTGTAAGTACAGTCTAGAGGGTAAGTACAGTCTAGAGTGTAAGTACAGTCTAGAGTGTAAGTACAGTCTAGAGTGTAAGTACAGTCTAGAGTGTAAGTACAGTCTAGAGTGTAAGTACAGTCTAGAGGGTAAGTACAGTCTAGAGGGTAAGTACAGTCTAGAGGGTAAGTACAGTCTAGAGTGTAAGTACAGTCTAGAGGGTAAGTACAGTCTAGAGTGTAAGTACAGTCTAGAGTATAAGTACAGTCTAGAGTGTAAGTACAGTCTAGAGTGTAAGTACAGTCTAGAGGGTAAGTACAGTCTAGAGTGTAAGTACAGTCTAGAGGGTAAATACAGTCTAGAGTGTAAGTACAGTCTAGAGGGTAAGTACAGTCTTGAGGGTAAGTACAGTCTAGAGGGTAAGTACAGTCTAGAGAGTAAGTACAGTCTAGAGGGTAAGTACAGTCTAGAGTGTAAGTACAGTCTAGAGGGTAAGTACAGTCTATAGGGTAAGTACAGGGTAGAGAGTAAGTACAGTCTAGAGGGTAAGTACAGTCTAGAGGGTAAGTACAGTCTATAGAGGGTAAGTACAGTCTAGAGGGTAAGTACAGTCTAGAGGGTAAGTACAGTCTAGAGGGTAAGTACAGTCTAGAGGGTAAGTACAGTCTATAGAGGGTAAGTACAGTCTAGAGGGTCAGTACAGTCTAGAGAGTAATTACAGTCTAGAGAGTAAGTACAGTCTAGAGGGTAAGTACAGTCTTGAGGGTAAGTACAGTCTAGAGGGTAAGTACAGTCTAGAGAGTAAGTACAGTCTAGAGGGTAAGTACAGTCTAGAGTGTAAGCACAGTCTAGAGTGTAAGTACAGTCTAGAGGGTAAGTACAGTCTAGAGGGTAAGTACAGTCTAGAGGGTAAGTACAGTCTAGAGGGTAAGTACAGTCTAGAGGGTAAGTACAGTCTAGAGGGTAAGTACAGTCTAGAGGGTAAGTACAGTCCATAGGGTAAGTACAGTCTAAAGGGTAAGTACAGTCTAAAGGGTAAGTACAGTCTAGAGGGTAAGTACAGGGTAGAGAGTAAGTTCAGTCTAGAGGGTAAGTACAGTCTAGAGGGTAAGTACAGTCTATAGAGGGTAAGTACAGTCAAGAGGGTAAGTACAGTCTAGAGAGTAAGTACAGTCTAGAGGGTAAGTACAGTCTAGAGGGTAATTGCAGTCTAGAGGGTAAGTACAGTCCATAGGGTAAGTACAGTCTAAAGGGTAAGTACAGTCTAAAGGGTAAGTACAGTCTAGAGGGTAAGTACAGGGTAGAGAGTAAGTACAGTCTAGAGGGTAAGTAGAGTCTAGAGGGTAAGTACAGTCTATAGAGGGTAAGTACAGTCTAGAGGGTAAGTAAAGTCTAGAGAGTAAGTACAGTCTAGAGGGTAAGTACAGTCTAGAGGGTAAGTGCAGTCTAGAGGGTAAGTACAGTCTATAGAGGATAAGTACAGTCTAGAGGGTAAGTACAGTCTAGAGAGTAAGTACAGTCTAGAGGGTAAGTACAGTCTAGAGGGTAAGTACAGTCTAGAGGGTAAGTACAGTCTATAGAGGGTAAGTACAGTCTAGAGGGTAAGTACAGTCTAGAGGGTAAGTACAGTCTAGAGGGTGAGTACAGTCTAGAGGGTAAGTACAGTCTAGAGGGTCAGTACAGTCTAGAGAGTAATTACAGTCTAGAGAGTAATTACAGTCTAGAGAGTAAGTACAGTCTAGAGGGTAAGTACAGTCTAGAGGGTAAGTACAGTCTAGAGGGTAAGTACAGTCTAGAGGGTAAGTACAGTCTATAGAGGGTAAGTACAGTCTAGAGGGTCAGTGCAGTCTAGAGAGTAATTACAGTCTAGAGGGTAAGTACAGTCTAGAGAGTAAGTACAGTCTAGAGGGTAAGTACAGTCTAGAGGGTAAGTACAATCTAGAGGGTAAGTACAGTCTAGAGGGTAATTAATACAGTTTAGAGGGTAAGTACAGTCTAGAGGGTAAGTACAGTCTAGAGAGTAAGTACAGTCTAGAGGGTAAGTACAGTCTAGAGGGTAAGTACAGTCTAGAGGGTAAGTACAGTTTAGAGGGTAAGTACAGTCTAGAGGGTAATTAATACAGTTTAGAGGGTAAGTACAGTCTAGAGTGTAAGTAAAGTCTAGAGTGTAAGTACAGTCTAGAGGGTAAGTACAGTCTAGAGTGTAAGTACAGTCTAGAGGGTAAGTACAGTCTAGAGGGTAAGTACAGTCAAGAGAGTAAGTACAGTCTAGAGGGTAAGTACAGTCTAGAGGGTAAGTACAGTCTAGAGGGTAAGTACAGTCTATAGAGGGTAAGTACAGTCTAGAGGTTTAAGTACAGTCTAGAGGGTAAGTACAGTCTAGAGGGTAAGTACAGTCTAGAGGGTAAGTACAGTCTAGAGAGTAATTACAGTCTAGAGAGTAAGTACAGTCTAGAGGGTAAGTACAATCTAGAGGGTAAGTACAGTCTAGAGGGTAAGTACAGTCTAGAGGGTAAGTACAGTCTAGAGGGTAAGTACAGTCTAGAGGGTAAGTACAATCTAGAGGGTAAGTACAGTCTAGAGAGTAAGTACAGTCTAGAGGGTAAGTACAGTCTAGAGGGTAAGTACAGTCTAGAGGGTAAGTACAGTCTATAGAGGGTAAGTACAGTCTAGAGGTTTAAGTACAGTCTAGAGGGTAAGTACAGTCTAGAGGGTAAGTACAGTCTAGAGGGTAAGTACAGTCTAGAGAGTAATTACAGTCTAGAGAGTAAGTACAGTCTAGAGGGTAAGTACAATCTAGAGGGTAAGTACAGTCTAAAGGGTAAGTACAGTCTAGAGGGTAAGTACAGTCTAGAGGGTAAGTACAGTCTAGAGGGTAAGTACAGTCTAGAGGGTAAGTACAGTCTAGAGGGTAAGTACAGTCTAGAGAGTAAGTACAGTCTAGAGGGTAATTAATACAGTTTAGAGGGTAAGTACAGTCTAGAGTGTAAGTACAGTCTAGAGTGTAAGTACAGTCTAGAGTGTAAGTACAGTCTAGAGTGTAAGTACAGTCTAGAGGGTAAGTACAGTCTAGAGGGTAAGTACAGTCTAGAGTGTAAGTACAGTCTAGAGGGTAAGTACAGTCTAGAGGGTAAGTACAGTCTAGAGGGTAAGTACAGTCTAGAGAGTAAGTACAGTCTAGAGGGTCAGTACAGTCTAGAGGGTAAGTACAGTCTAGAGGGTAAGTACAGTCTATAGAGGGTAAGTATTTATTTCTATTTATTTATTTAATATCTAACAATATCCTTTCATTAAGAACCAAGAGTTAGGTATAGTTAGTTCATTAAATATTTTATTATTTAGAAGATAGGAAGAGATGGACCAAATTGAGCATCAAGGTTCTTAGGCCATCCTAAAATTAAAACTAGAAAACACGAAAATAGCTAAACTCAACACATTAACCTTTTGTAGATCCATACAACTAGTAATTAAACTATATTACATTTAATCGGTAAATTATAGCAATAATTTGTATCTATCTACATTGAAAATGTGTTACCCCTATAAAGATTAGAAATATTTTCCTTACAACTGCGACTAAACACGTTAATACAAATAATGTTACGCTGTTCCACAGAAAACTATTCCATTGAAATATGCCTCTATAGTGAAAACTTCTCTGATCTTTCGCCTTATTAAATCTAGGCAGGCCTAAATCTATACCGTTACGTGCTAAAAACCTATGCCAATCACCTCCGTATGATAATTAGCGTCTGAAACAACTGTCGTGATTATGATTCAAAGGTTTTTTAAAAATAATTTGCAGTCCTATATTGGTACACATCTTCAATCTTTTATTATGCACATATTATAGAAACAAGGCATTGTATGAGCCCTGAAATACAGATCATTCAAATCCCAAATTGCTTTCTTTTATAATATGAACGGCTCTAGGACAATTGATCCCCGGTCATTTGATCCCCGTACCGTTTGCTTCCCGGTCAACTGATTCCCTGTCATATTTTCCGTTTATAGACCTACTATCCATTTATTATTGGTGTACATATTAATTACATAACATATCTTAGGAATACGCACTAAATTTTAATTTCGTGAATAAATTCGTGAATAAATTTTATTTCTACTTTTGTTAAATTTTTCATTTTTTCCAAACTTAGTTAAAAATCTATTCTTAGAGCACTTAGAGCACCAAGAGGCATTCAAGGTTTTATATAGATAGAGATTTTAGACACACCAATGTCTCACATCCAGACCAAACTTAGAGCAACAAGAGGCATTCAAGGTTTGATATAGATAGATATTTTAGACACACCAATGTCTCACATCCAGACCAAACTTACAGCAACAAGAGGCATTCAAGGTTTGATATAGATAGAGATTTTAGACACACCAATGTCTCACATCCAGACCAAACTTAGAGCAACAAGAGGCATTCAAGGTTTGATATAGATAGATATTTTAGACACACCAATGTCTCACATCCAGACCAAACTTACAGCAACAAGAGGCATTCAAGGTTTGATATAGATAGAGATTTTAGACACATCAATGTCTCACATCCAGACCAAACTTAGAGCGCCAAGAGGCAGATCTTCTCACCTCATCCATATACCTAGAGAGGAAAACAAAACTTATACGACCTGCTCAGAGATAGCCACCAAACTTGCATCATCTTTTGGATCTATATCAAGTCACAACAATGTCTCTCCTTTTCAACGTATCAGAATAACTGAAGAATCAATAGACCTTGAGTTCAATATAACCATGAATATAACCTACATACCATTCACAAAAGTAAAACTTCAATATGCTCTATTTTCATCTAATAATACATCACCAGGAATATCTAATAGATTCTGCAACTCTCTTTACTTTCCTCCTCAGTGGCGTCAGTAGATCATCATACCAATTCATAAAGCTGGAAAGGATCCTTCCAATCCAAAAGCTACCGATCAATAGCCATAAAAAAGTTGATAAGGAAAACTATTCCAGAAAATAACCAATGGAAGACTGGTCGAATAATTCAAAATCATAAACTATTCTCCAACTATTAATGAGGTTTCAGAAGAAACAGTGCTAGTGTAGACCATTTGGTTAGACTTGATTCATATATCCGTAATATCGTGACCAGACAATTGCCACCCGTACAATTGCTACCCTAATAATTATTATCAGGTCTCTCAACTTAGAACTTAGTGATAAAATATACATACATTCTATATTTAAACGATCAATTTTTAATTATTTCCATTTTTTAGGATAACAATTCCTTCATTCATCATTTATTTTCGTGAAATTAATTATTCCCATTGGTAATATATAATATATTACGTATTTTTTATGCGTTTTATTTCCATTACACAATTGATAATTTCCTTTATCAATTAAATATTTATTCCTTTATCAATACCATCATTATGGTAGCGGCCGGATAATAAAAATCGGTAACTATTCATTAGTCCGACGCCCCACTAGCCGACGCCCCAGTAGTCCGACACTTTTGTAATTTATTACTGATTTAACATAAAATATATGTATATAGGGGGGGGGGGTGCCGCCCCTCGAACCCCCCTGACAGGTCATTAAACAATCATGAAGTGTGAAATAAAATAAACTAGCGGATACAACAAACTACATTAAATGATGAAATAAAGTGATGGATTGCATCATAAATTATTATAAGAAATATAAAGTAAATAATAGAGTAATATAGAATTTTAAAAATGAAAGAAATGAAAAATTAATTTATCATTTAGATTAGTTATTATACTATAACTAATCATTTAGATTAGTTATAGTATACGTCTATTTAATCATATTTTTTATTTTAATCAAAAAATAAAAATAACACAGAAAGATGGAACTGTCGGACAATTGGGGCGTCGGTCTAATGGGGCATCGGGCTATTGATCGAGAAGTCCCCTTAAAAATCTTCCAATGCTTATATTTTTCTAAGGTCTACGATCATTATTCTGCAAACTGCATATAATTCGGTTCAGTATATATTTTATAATTTGTTTTTAAAGTTTTTTAATACTCTGTGAGCAACAATTGAGCGAATCACTAATCTGATGCTCAAGAAGAAGATTGTACACTTTTTGTTTTGATTACAAATTTGAATTTTATAAACAATTTAAACAAACCATGCATTTTCGGTCTTTATTTTAGATATTAATTGTTTCCTAAAGTATATAAACGTTTCTATTATAAGTTCAATCAATTTTATACCTTTACACGAATATTAAATGGATTTATTAAACCTAATACTTAGTTGACAATTAAAACCAATGGTGTACATTCTTTTTCTTCATACTGAAAATTTCTTAAATTAGTAAGTCGGAAGTAAAATAGGTTTTGTAGAGTTTTGATTATAAAAATCTTTAAAAGCATATAAAATTGAAAATATGCTACCAAAATCAATGCAGTTTGCAGCAAATTGATAAGAAACATTAGCCTCGTTGAATAAGGCAATAAACATATTTGCTTGGAGGGGACCTTTAACGATTTACAATTGTATTATTTATATGTAATAACTTCGAGTCGTATCTCTCAATCCGTTCTGCTTTTCAGTTTACACATATAATTCATGTAACTATTTAAGGGGTTTCAGCATCAGAGCACTGTACAGAGAATATATAGTATCCCAGAGCTATAGGGGGGATATTACGCGTGTCCCGGTAGGCTGTGACGTCACATGTCAACAATGGTGCGTAAGTTTGTACGTACAGTACAAACACAAAAGATGGCTGCAACACACCCAACTTCTGTTAAATAACGTTTTCGGTGATATATTTTTTTTTAATTCCACATTACCGCATGCTATTATCCAATCTTTATAGTCATACGGACGAAAATTAAAAAATGACTGTTGATGAAATTGCTACTGGTCTTTTTACACCCAAAATAGTAACAAATTTTTAGTCTTGAAGAAGATGATTTATTCAAGATAATTAGATCATTAGTCAGATCGGTCGCGTTGGCCGCCATCTTAATTCTCTATTCCACGTGACCCACAGCAATTCTGTTTACTATGACGTGACCTCTTGTTTACATACATGACGTCACAGCCTACCGAGAATAAATTTGAATAATACATGTAACTGGGGTACTATACTATTCTATGTACTGTGATCAGAGTCTAAGCTCATTATTCATATGTTCAGTAGCATTATTAATTTAGTGCATTCATATGCTCATATAGTAGCATATTGTATTAAATCAGTTAGACAAATATAAAAAGTATTTTTTTATATAAAAAGACGTTGCAAATAAACTAATTACAATTTAAAAATCGAATGCACATTCATTATATAATGTTTAAACCACAATTTACAGTAGAAGTTATTTCTTATATATTTTCGTACCAATTTGATACATGTACCGTACACGTTTGTTTGAGTTCACTGTATTGAACATCGTATAATATTATGCGTTTTAAATAAAGTTGTTACAATCGAGTGTTGCGTGAATGTGACGTCATCAATGCAACTCACTAATATAGAAAATTATGTGTTGATCAGATTGCATAACATAAAGTTTCCATTACAGTGTACATAGAATGATGATAATCAAATAGTTTGTATTACTTTTTTCACTTTAAATGCCTTTTATTTGATCCTAGAGTAACGCATTGATGACGTCATTAATACAAAATCACCTCTATCGTCTTTACTATATTTATTCTATTACTGTGGCGCATTGTTATTCATTGGTCTGTGGCACTGAATTAGATTCCTACTTTCAATTGTGTATTCATCTTTGATTCATTGGATAAAAGTGACTAATTAGGTGAATAAAGGTGAGGTGAAATATTCAACTATTAAAACCGTTACAATGCTATTGATCATGAAGATTATTTATCAGTAACATTACCTAGCCTGGCCCTGTAATACTTATTATTTATAACTTATAACACATCCTCTCTACATCTAGTCTCTGCCAATGACTGCCATGTGCCATGTTTCAGAGGCTGGAAAATTATAAGCCAAATTTTGAGCCAAAATTTCACAAAAAATCTGAGCAAAGCCAATTTGGTTCATTTTTTGTAGATTTCAAGCCAAAATTAACATTGGAACATATGAATTGATTCAAAATTTAAAACCAATTAGACATATCGATTTCTTGACTTGATACCTATCTGAGATGTGATCATGTGACCATTTCAAATCTAAGCCAATTAATTGGCTTTATCGGTCATACTCTTATACTTGGCCTCTCTGAATAATAGGGAACATTTTCCCAAGAGGCAAGACTCAGCAAGAGAATCTGAGACAAATCTGAGCCCAATTTTAGAAATTTGTGATCTATCATCTATGAAGACTGAGTCTGAGTGAGATGATGAATTAATTCCTATATTACCATTAATTTAGGTTATGGAATTTTTTTAATTAATTCCTATCTCTATGTGTTAGGCTAGCTACCATTAATTTAGCATTTTATGATTTTATCCAAGTAAAATAGTAGCTATGTCTCATTAACTCTCAATTTGTCTCTCCAGCTCTCTCCAAAAATAACAAAATTTCTATCCATAAACCAAAATAATCAAAATATTAGAATTTCTCTCCAAAATAACATTGCACTCCAGTCTGTATTTGGTGCACAAAATTCCACTGACTTTTTGAAATAGTTTAAAAAATCCACCATAAATATCCAATAATTTGGCTAATCCACCGGCACCAACATTTTATCCATTTTTCCACCATAAATTAATGGTAACATTAACATAGGAATAAATAGCTAAAAATCTAATGACTTTGCCAAAATCTTATTTTTACTGGAAAAAAATTTACAATGAAATAAAGTCTGGAATGTACTTGTAGCCCAGTCTGTATTTCGTGGTAAATTCCACTGACATGTCGGTGGAATTTTTTCCCTTTGAAAATGATATTCTGACAAAGTCTGTGGATTTTTAGCTATTTATTCCAATGTAACCATTAATTTTTGTTCGAAAAATGGGTAAAATGTTGGTGGATCAGTCAAATTACTGGAAATTTATAGTGGATTTTTTCAGCTTTTTCAAAAAGTCAGTGTAATTTTGTGCACCAAATACAGACTGGCTTGTAGCATAGGTCCCATTCTGACTCTGTAAGACTGTATTTGGATTTGGTGCAAAAAATTGAAAATTCCACTGACATTTTTAAAAAGCTGAAAAGATCCACCATAAATTTCCAGTAATTTGGCTGATCCACCGATTCCACCCAATCTGCAGAGTGTGTCTCTTCTCCCGCAGAGATTTTAATTTGAGAGACAGTTACTCTTTGACTCTCAGTAGCAGATTCAGATTCTCCCGCAGCTAAATTAATGGTAACATAGGAATTAATTCAAAATTTCTCGCAGCTAAATTAATTATTGGTATCATGGGAATTAATTCAAGATCTCCAGCAGAGATCTCAAATTTCTAATAATTCAATCAAATCTCCCACAGAGAGTCCTGGAAAAATGTTCCATATTCTAAAGACTGGTAATCCACCAACATTTTCTCATTTTTCAACTGTAAATTAATGGTAACATAGGAATAAATAACTAAATCCACTGTCTGCCAGAATATTATTTGCAATTGAGAAAAATTCCACTGACAAGTCCAGACTGCAGGAACTGGTAACCTGTTCTCTGAGAAATCCTCTATTTTGACTTCTGTTTTCAGTAAAATACATGTAAATATAGGAGGAAAATGGAAATTAAGGATTGTTTGCACAGTAAACGTGCCATGTTCTACAGACTGGCAACAAGTCGGTGGAATTTACCATAAAATACATTCTGGCATAGGTCCTTAGAAGCAAATAAGATATATGATATTTCTCACCATTCGCACTCTAGCAGCGTCAGACTGAAAATATGGAACATTTTTCCAAGACTCTCTGCGAGCCGTGACAAATCTGGGCCCAATTTTAGAAATTGGAGATCTCTGCGGGAGATCATTAATTGATTCCTTTGTTACCATCAATTTATCTACTGGAGATTACCATTAATTTAGCTGCAGGAGATTCTGAATCTGCTGCTGAGAGTCGGAGAGCAACTCTCTCTCAAATAAAAATCTCTGCAGGAGAAGAGACGCATTATTATGCAGACCATAGCCTCCAGCCTCTGAATCAGAGGCTGAAAAATTGTTAGCCAAAATTTCACAAAGATTCTGAGCCAAGCCAATTTGGCTCATTTTTTTAGGATTTCAAGCCAAAATTAACATGGGAACATAGGAATTTTAAGCCAATTAGATTTTAGACATATCTGAGTTTTGACCTTTTGAAATCTATTGCCAATTATTAATAAATTGGCTTGAAGTTTTTAACTGACATACTCTGTAACATGGTATGCAGAGTGGTGCAGCACTGATGACTGAGGCAGTAGCACTAGGAGGGATCAAAATAACTCTTATAATGTTGCCAATAAAATAGCAAGTTTGGACATGCTTTATTATCTGGGCTTAATTAGCTGAGCCTGCTGAGAGAGATTTTGAATCTATTGTCAGCCTGTGAGAGTTTGTCTACTTACCAGTCTGTCAGACTGTATTTCATGGTGAATTCCATCGACTTGTCGGAGGAATTTTTCTTTATGAAAATAATATTCCGGCAAAGTTGGTGGATTTTGAGCAATTTATTCGGCCCAGTCTGTATTTGGTGCACAAAATTCACCTACTTGTTCAAAAAGCTGAAAATATCCACCAACATATTTGGCTGATCCAACAACTTACCCACTGAAAATTAATGGTATTATAGGAATAAATAGCTAAAAATCCACAGACTTTGCTAGAATATTATTTTCAAAGGGGAAAAATTCCACTGACTAGTCTGTGGAATTTAAAAATTAATTACAGTCTGGTTTATTCCTATGTTACCATTAGTTTTTGGTGGAAATATTGGGAAAATGCTAGTGGATCAGCCATTGTTAGTGGATTTTTTCAACTTTTTGAAAGGATTTTATGAACCAAATACAGACTGCTAATCAGTTTGCAAAGCATGCACAATCAGTCTCCGGATATTTAAATTTTGGTGCAATTTCTCTCCCAAAGATTTTCAAATTTCTCTCTAAAATGGCCAAAAAAAATCTCTCCTATAATCACATGTAAACATAGGATTTAATAGTAAAATTGTCAGCTTGTTGCCAGATAATTCAGGAGACTAATTTCAAGGCCTCAATAGTCTCCAGACAAACTTCACAACTTCATGCATCTTATGCAGACTGGTCTACGTATCTAAAAGCTGACTTTAGCTGAGCGATGCCACACATAACATTCTATCAGATACACAGCACATAGCTATTATTTATTCATATAGGTATTGCCATTAATTTTGTGATTGTAATTGGAAAAATCATTAATGATGCAGTACAGTACTTAACATAGAATGTAGGAAGACTTTCTTTTGATTTTTGAAGAAGTCAGAGGAGTTCAATGCACCAAATAGCTACAGACACAGACTGGAATGGTGTAAGTGTTCTCACTTTTCAGAGACATTCTTCAGAAAACTAATGTATATATTGAAAATCATTCATAGTGCTACAAATAACTTCCATATTCTACAGAGTAGCCGCAGACTGGTGGCAATATATTCTCCAAGAAATCTTCTCTATTTTCTCTTGTGTTTTAAAAATTATTTATGTAGCTAGCTGGAATAAGCTGGTACCTAAAATTACAGTAGGATATTCATATTAAATATTGTTTAAACTATAAATGCTAAATAATATCCTATATTTTGCAGGTTGGAAAGAAATAAGATATAGTCTTTGTCTACAATGAATTCTGTATGTAGTTAGTTCTTATTTTACCTTCAACTTGCTTACTTACTAAGTCTAGCTATTGAAATCATTTTAAGAAAGATGCTAATAAATTACCACTTTGTAGAGAATCTAAATTTAGAGATATAGCTACTAGCTATATCATTATTTTAAGCTTAAGGATCCCAGATATGTTTAAGTAATGGGTCTTAAATTGTGGCTTGAAATAATCTGAAAATGAACAAGATAAGCTTGGAGCAAGAAATCATTAGAATTTCGACTCTAAACTGGTCATTTTTTCTTTTATATTAATGGATGGGGAAATGGAAATATTGAAATGAGTATTGTTAAAAACTGAATTGGCTTCTTACTAACAAAGTATATTCATTGTTCAGAAAGAAACTAGTAGGTAGCTATCTACTCAATGAATGTATTTGATAGTCATAAGCATCAAAATTTATAATAATTTGTTGAAATTTTAGTTAAATGTATTACACACTCGTTATATATTTAATGTTAACTTCCTGTTAGACTAGCTCAGCTATATTAAATTACCTATTGTTTCAATAACCATGTATTACTTTTAATGAGAAACGGACATAAGGTCTAAAGTCGATCTCACTTCCGTCGAGGGTTAAATACCCTGTCGTGTAGTTTCTGAAGTCAGTCTGTCTTGAACATTACTCAGTGAGAGATGAGTTCCACTCATCTCTCTATAGATTTCTAATTGTATAACATATTTACTCTTTAAATAAACTCTATGTCTTAACGTTGTTAACCCACTGATTTAACCTAATTCTAACAGGTTATGGGCCCAGTGAACGATAAGAGTTTATAAATCAAATTATGTTTAAACAAATTAGAAGTTTATAATAGTAATAAAAACGAAGTGCTGTGAAAAAAGTGTTAACCTATATGAAACATATCACTTAAAACGCTTGCGTAAGCAAATCGTGCTCACGCGCTAATGAGGTCAATTATAATGATTGCTCTAGCGAAAAATGCACTTGTGTTATAATATAATGATTTAGTATTTTTGCGGAAGAGGTGTCAAGAGAGGTCACAAATTACCTTTAAATCTGTGACCTTATCCTTTGGTAAACAGTCTTTCAACAAAAGGTTCTTGCGAACTAAGGCTGTGTTACTGTTCCAATTAAATATTAATAATTATATTCAGTGCAGTTATTCTTATGAATTAGAATAATGTTAAAACATCAATTCAGTTAAACAGTAAATCAAGTTAACTGCTTTGGTTGTTTATTTTTGTTAAAGTATTGAATGATAGTAAATACTTATATTCAGTGCAGTTATTCTTATGAATTAGAATAATGTTAAAACATCAATTCAGTTAAACAGTAAATCAAGTTAACTGCTTTGGTTGTTTATTTTTGTTAAAGTATTGAATGATAGTAAATACTTATATTCAGTGCAGTTATTCTTATGAATTAGAATAATGTTAAAACATCAATTCAGTTAAACAGTAAATCAAGTTAACTGCTTTGGTTGTTTATTTTTGTTAAAGTATTGAATGATAGTAAATACTTATATTCAGTGCAGTTATTCTTATGAATTAGAATAATGTTAAAACATCAATTCAGTTAAACAGTAAATCAAGTTAACTGCTTTGGTTGTTTATTTTTGTTAAAGTATTGAATGATAGTAAATACTTATATTCAGTGCAGTTATTCTTATGAATTAGAATAATGTTAAAACATCAATTCAGTTAAACAGTAAATCAAGTTAACTGCTTTGGTTGTTTATGTTTGTTAAAGTATTGAATGATAGTAAATACTTATATTCAGTGCAGTTATTCTTATGAATTAGAATAATGTTAAAACATCAATTCAGTTAAACAGTAAATCAAGTTAACTGCTTTGGTTGTTTATTTTTGTTAAAGTATTGAATGATAGTAAATACTTATATTCAGTGCAGTTATTCTTATGAATTAGAATAATGTTAAAACATCAATTCAGTTAAACAGTAAATCAAGTTAACTGCTTTGGTTGTTTATTTTTGTTAAAGTATTGAATGATAGTAAATACTTATATTCAGTGCAGTTATTCTTATGAATTAGAATAATGTTAAAACATCAATTCAGTTAAACAGTAAATCAAGTTAACTGCTTTGGTTGTTTATTTTTGTTAAAGTATTGAATGATAGTAAATACTTATATTCAGTGCATTTATTCTTATGAATTAGAATAATGTTAAAACATCAATTCAGTTAAACAGTAAATCAAGTTAACTGCTTTGGTTGTTTATGTTTGTTAAAGTATTGAATGATAGTAAATACTTTCAACAAAAGGTGATTTGTCTTCTGTCATCACTGCCAGGGCCGTTTGAAGTGCTTGTCACTGCACTTGAAGCTCAGACATCAACAGGGCGATAACTCCAGCAGCAGTGGTTACGGTTCAGGGGGCTATGGGGGTAACAGCTACTCATCCCAGAGCTACCCCAATCTGGATACACCCAGCAAGGAGGAGGATACGGCACTTGGAACAGTGGGGGGTACTATGGACAGCAGCAGAATTACTATGCACAGCAGCAACAGACACCGCCAACCCAAATCTCTTACGGCAACTGGGGACAACAGGCACCGGGCGGTTGGAGTGCCGCAACCACTGGACAAGCTGCCGGTACTTGGAGTGGCTATGGACAACAAACCGGACAAACGCCCCAGCAAAGCTGGAGCAACTCCACGCAGGGTGGTGGCTATGGGAACTACAACTACAAGAAGTAAAATAAGTAAAGACTTGTTTGTTTGTAAATAGCTACACAAGAAAGTGGTAGTGTTAAGTTGCTAAAATGACTTAGTTTAACTGACATTTAACTTACGCCATATTGTAGTTCTATTCACAGTAAATGAATAACCTGATGTTAAGTCTAGTGGTAGGTTTAGTTAACTTTCGCCTCTACGGTTCTTGCACCGGTGTACAACTTGCTTCAGCATTTGTGAAGTGAATTCTCAAATTAATTGAAATTAGTCTTTTGGATAGTAGTTAGATAGAATTTTTATTGCTTTTTAATGATCAGCAGATTAATCGTTGAATCGTAACAAAAACTACCGACACAGCATTTAATTACTATTTTAATTGATGACTCAGCATGTTTACTTAATAGAAGTACGCGGTCTATTAGGTGAGCATATGAATTGAATACAGATGAATTGATATTCATACTGTGAATATTTGTGAATATTTAGAAGTGAATATTTAGAAATAAATAGTTTTCATTTTGAAATACTAATTAGATTTTGATGATTAGAAAATTTTAAAGTCAAAATAAATTAGGAATTTGCAGGAATGAAATATTTTTAAATTAATATACATAAATGAAATGGTTATATTTATAACTAATTTGCAGTAAAATATTAAACGATCTTTCAATTTTTCTGAAGAAAGAATTTAATAGTAAATTTTATTCAATAAAATAATTAAAAAATAGAAAGTCTATTTTTTAACGGAAGGATGTTAATTTTAATTGCATGATTATTAAGCAATGTTAATTTTTACAAGTTAAATTGAAATAAAATAAGCAAGAATGTCACAATATGTTAAGTTCAGTTTTGATGTGTATTCATACTATTTTTTATGTTATATGTAAGTTTGAAATATTTTATATACATAGTATATTTTCTTTTTGGATTTCTGAAGACTCTATTTTATATCGACATTCAGAAATAAAAAGAGGGGAAGAAAGGAATTATTTGAAATAGAATTAAACCATTAATAAATGTTTAAAATTCTTGCAGTTATAGGTTTGATTTTTTATGTTACATGTAAGTTTGAAATATTTTATATACATAGTATATTTTCTTTTTGGATTTCTGAAGACTCTGTTTTATATCGACATTCAGAAATAAAAAGAGGGGAAGAAAGGAATTATTTGAAATAGAATTAAACCATTAATAAATGTTTAAAATTCTTGCAGTTATGATTGTTCAATTTGAATTTCAGAATTTTTCAATTTGAGTTTTAATGTTTTGAATTTTAGGATTGATTAAAATGAGATTTATGTCTTTAAATTTAGAATAATTCATTTCCTATGTAAATTGTTGTTCATGGTTTTTTTTTTATGGATCGTCTGACATATTCTCTAAATCGTTGCCTATTGATAGATTTACCAAATTTGTTAAATTAATAGGTATGAAAAATATAAAATGTCGTGTGAGGAGGAGTGTTGAAATTTTAGTTAAATGTATTACACACTCGTTATATATTTAATGTTAACTTCCTGTTAGACTAGCTCAGCTATATTAAATTACCTATTGTTTCAATAACCATGTATTACTTTTAATGAGAAACGGACATAAGGTCTAAAGTCGATCTCACTTCCGTCGAGGGTTAAATACCCTGTCGTGTAGTTTCTGAAGTCAGTCTGTCTTGAACATTACTCAGTGAGAGATGAGTTCCACTCATCTCTCTATAGATTTCTAATTGTATAACATATTTACTCTTTAAATAAACTCTATGTCTTAACGTTGTTAACCCACTGATTTAACCTAATTCTAACATAATTCTCATTGAAAATTTTCAATCCAACAATTAGGAAAGAAAACTGACCACTTGTAAAACATGTTTCAAGCTAATTTCGCTCATTTTAGTATAGCTGACCTAAAGAAGAGAATTTTTGCTAGCAATAGCAGTTAATTTCATTGAAGAGATAATTTATATTAAGGCCTGACCTGCATTTTTCCCTTTTTAAACCAATGGTTAAATAAGTGGTACTGGAGAAGATTTGAAATCTTTCTCATGTGATCGATCCCATCCTATTATCTTGATGATATTTGCATTTTAATTTAATTCAATTCATGTAGTGATTCTTATTTACTTGTTCTCAGAGCAAGCATTGATTAATATGTGCCTAATATAACTACTTCAATTTAAATGATAACACCAATCTGACCTTCAGTTACTATTTTAATGAGCTATGATATGTGTGAATGAATAGTAACATTGAGTGCAACTGAGCTCTTCAATAAACAGTTATTGGTGTCAAGCTTAGTGTGTTGAAATATACCATTGATGTCTCTTATTTCGTAGTGATTTGGTTGTGTTTTCAGAAAGTCTGCTGCGAGAGAAGAATCACTATTGCAAGAAGAATCTCTATTCTTTTTATACATATTCATGACTCTTATAGTAAAAAATATCATATAGTACTCGTATAGTAAAGTTCCTTCAGAAAAAAATGAAATTTTGTGACAGGAGACAAATGGTATCAATCGATGCTGCTTCAAACCTGAATAAAATATTCCTTACTCTATATTTTGGCTGATATCTTTATCTTAGTCTTTTTCTGTTAATTAATGACCTTCTGTACATATAATCCAATCCAATTGATGACTCTCATAGCTCGCAATTAACACATTTAACATTTGAACGTAGGAGACACTGCTGCACCTGAAACCCAAACATGAAAATCCACCTGTTCTTTTTGCCCCATTTTGTAGCTACCTATTTGATGCTAATAAATAAGGTGGCTCTATTTACTCACTTCAAATTTATTATGAATCAATTTTTGGATGCTGCTTTAAGTTCTCTTCTCAAATTTTAATTATTTATCCCTATAGCTATTATATTTTTTTCATTTTTGAGAGCAGAGAGTTAACTATTTTGCATTGGAAAACGCAGGTTTGAAGGGGCCTTATAGTATAGATATATTAACTAAGTGGTTTTCAATAAAAATGAATGGATGTCTATCCAATCTCTGTCCTGGTTTGTTGTCCATGATATTCTCTAAAACAAATAAATAGCCAATATTTACCAGTCTTGATAGCCTCTTGATTGCTTGTATTTGCAAACCTAGATAGAGATCTTTTTTATTTCATAATTCATTTGTAGCTACTTCTGTAAATACTTTTTCAGGTAAAATGTCTCTAGCAACTGCATATGAAGGTCTGTCTTCTGATTTGGGAGAAGTTTTCCAAGGAGCAGTCGAAGCATGTCCCAGGGACATTACACTGCTGGTTGAGGAGGAAGAGATACCAGTGCATAAATTTGTTCTTGCAGCTCGGAGCAAATACTTCAAGTGAGTGTACTTTAAGTGAATGCTTTAAGGGAGTTTCTTGTGATTATTAATGTTAATGGAGTGTAGCTATGAGGTTAGCCAATTTTCATTACATTTATTAATTTTTTTGAAAATATTGTCCTGAATCTCCAAAGAGTTGTTCAATCAGTACAAATATTCTAATACAGGCAGGCCCCACTTTTATGGGATATAATAATTGCGAAACATGTCTCAATGTTATTACCGCTCATAGACATAGAAAACGGGGACAATTTTATGTGGTGATCATATCACAGTAACTACAACAGACATCAATATTATTATTCAGATGAGGTTATTAGAAGCAATTGATTCAGAAATTAGTCTATAACAGAGGAAATTTTATCAGTGACTCTATATAATACACACAGGATACATGTATAGAATATAATGAACAAGAAATTGTTAACCAAAATCCAAATAGTAAAAGTGAATTATAAGAATTAAATATTGATACTTTTTAAATGTTACGTTCAATTATTTAAATTGTGTAAATTATCTCTTTTTGAGAACCTGTGTATCCATTCCAAACTAGCAACAAACATTCATTTCCATCTTCTGACGAACCGCAGTGTGATGATTTCAAACTATTAAATATAGCAATGGCTTTGTCTTGCAACAGAAGACTGTTCACTGGGGAGTAGCTAATACTCATTCTAACTTTTCAACCGTTCTACTGGTTTTTGATCCATCTCGACAATTAAATTAGTACGTCGATATGATACATTTGTAGCACTCAAGTCAATAGTACAGGTATTTGATAATTCACTTTATTTACTTTCTCTCTTTGAAGTCAAATTGAAGAGCTGCAAATAAAACTATTTTAACTTGGAGTGCCATTCAACATGTTCCATTTTAGGGTAACTTCCGTATTAATGCACGGTTCCATTTTTTCAGTCACATAAAAATCTATATTAATTAATCATTAGTTAACTTTAATATCAATTGGTAGCCATGGTACAAATTTTAATAGGAGAAAAATAATAATTATTGTAGTAATTTTCTTTTCTTACATCCGAAAATGTAGAACTAACCAATAACTTGGAAATTACCCTACTGCCTAAAATATTTCACAAATCATAAAATTACTGTTTGTTCAATGTAACATGATTATATAAATCAAAGTATCAAATTAATTACTCACCTATACTGAATGACAGTTAAGCTATGGTTGAATTTTAAAACTTTTTTATAATAAATTCACTACTTTGAACTTTCATCACAGAACATCAACCTAATTCTGGCAACAAACACTGGGACAATGTTTAATAGGCTTAGGTGAACTCTTAAAACATTTCTCTTTCTTTATTACTCATAGAAAATGAAATGTTAAATATAGGAGTGACAATTATAAAGTTACTTGTTACTTTCCCCACTCTTACTACCATTTGGTAATAAACCTAAGTTGTGATTTGGTAATAAAAGCGAGGCCTGTAAGCTATTTTGATGTTGCAAACTCTGTGCCTCTTGAATTCCAATATATTCTTTTCTTAAAATTTGACAATATATTATTATATTTAAGTTCTATTCTTTCAACTTTTCAGTCTCTTCTTCAGCCCTAAGAAAGACTCTCAAGAAACTGCAGATCAGAGAGGTGCTGTGTCTGGTTCACAAGATATTGTTGAACTGGGTGATGTTTCTCATTCCAATCATCAATCTCTAGTGGAGATTAGTGACGTCACTGTTCAACTCACTGCCAATGTCATTGAGATCAGGAATACCAAAGTGGAAGTAGTGAGGGCTGTACTGGTGTTCATTTATCAGGGGCACTATAATCTTAGTGGAGAGGTGAGTTTCTCTATTTTAAAAACCTAACTATCTTCTGGTTATAATAATCAGTTCTAATTATTGATGATTAAAGTATATAGCTATTCAAAATGGTTGTAAATACCAATAGTCATGTGCTAGAGCTAGACTGTGTAACTAGATGGTGACTGAAGACTGTTATTTAGGTTTGATTTCAATTAAAAGTTAACTTATTCACCAAGAGCAACAATATTGAAATATTAACTTTAGTCCTAATATATCAACTAATTTCTCTCTTTAATAGCCATGAAATTTAATGGATATCTTTCTAACAAGCTTTTTTGTGCTCTAGTTTGATGTCTCTTTTCCTCAGTAGTTACTCTCTCAGTCACCACACCAGTAGCTCCTTCCCTTTTCTAATCTCTATATTTACCATTACTCCAACATCAGGTGGAGACTCAGTTGCTATCTCTGGAGATGGCTCACCTGTTCGGACTGAGGGATCTCCAGGTAATTCTCATCAACCACCTGGTGAAATCTATCACTGTGGAGAGCTTTTTTGATTTCTACAACATGAAAATGCGCTACAAGAATGTGAACCTGGAAAACTCTTGCGTTTGTTTCTTGAAGGAAAATGGTGAAGAGATTGCACAGAGCGAAAATTTCTCCAAATTAACTCGTGTAAGTTTGCTATGTCTCTTTCTGATATATTGAGCATTCATATATTTATTCTCTTTGTGAATGAAATCAAATTATATTCACTGAAGAGTGTCCTGCATTCTTTTCTACAAACTCCTGTAAGTACCAAACACTGTAACCTAATTGCTGCTCGCGTAACTGAGATTCTGCTAAATTCTCTCTAGTTTTCCTGTTGCGAATCTTCAATAGATTAAGAAAAATTCTAAGCTTTGAAAGAACCTGAGGTTCATGAGTAACACGGCCATTTATTTATAATGATAATTTGCTTGGGGTTTTATTTAATTTCATTCCTTAACAGTACGAGTCAAAAAAAGCGGGTACGAAATCAAAGTCGTCATAACTTTAACAAGAACCACTGTATCTTCGTGTGGTTTCCTTTCTCTAATGCAGATTTTTGTCGGCTGTAACCACATTTTTCGTTCTTTTCTTATTCCTTATCGTTTTTCAGAGTGATCGTAAGTGGAGGGTGCTGAAATAGTTCTTGCTCGAGATATGTAATAGTTTAAGAATATTAAAAATAGATTTATTTAGCTACCCCGTATTCACTTAGTTATAATGAAGAAACCATTGCATATTATGAAGATCTAAAATAAAACATTGTTTACCAAAAATAACCATCATCCTTCATTTTTCTTAATGCATTTTGTGTCCGTTTTCTGACTGCTTTCACTGATCTTTTGATCATGTCAGGATTAATTTTCCAGATATTCCCACCTTGCGTTTTTGCTGTTTTAATTGGTTCAGTTTCCGTAAATATATTATTGTACATTATTATTATTATTCAAATAACTCCACAAAGAATAATTGCAAGCAGTAAATCTGAGCACCTTTGTACCATTCAATGGCATGACCCTTAGAAATGACTCGATGCTCAAAAACTCTCTCTCAGTCGTTCCGTGACAACAAGAGTTCTGTGTACTAGGGCACCATACCCGATTCAGTCTTTCTCCTCAAAAACGTCGTAGTTTCGGAATTATCAGCTGATTCAGCATAAGGGTTCCTAAAAACATGCTAAGTATATATTATTAATTGTTATATTATACAAATGATAGAACCTACTCTTTTGATAAGCCCGGTTTAGAAATAAGCTCGCGCAAGAGCGTCTTCCCTCTACTTATGAGTTATGACCACCCTGTATAAAAAATATTCGGAGTATAAAAACGAAAGAAAGATTTGCCCATAGCTGATATAAATCTGCATTAGCTAAAGGGAACAATACGTAGATACGTTTTTTTTGTTAAAGTTATAACGATGTTAATTTCGTACCCGCTTTTTATTATTCCTACTGTATAGAGCAATATTTTTCATCGTTATAAATGAATGTTGACCGTAGTTAGTTTAGTTTATGCTCTTTTATGTAGCTTTATCATCTGAGCTCAAACCAGAGTAATTTTAACACATCTTGGACTTTAAATTTGCTAATACTAAATCTGAATTGCCCACGGGGTACGATTCTGAGCTGACTGTGGTTAATGTAAGAAAAAGAGATGGCATCCTTCGGGCACCAAACAACAATACACCAATTATGTATTTTTTGTTCATTTTTATCAAGTTTATCTTTCTTTTAACGCTACTTGAAGTAGTCTTCAATTACGAGGTCTTATATTTTGTGTTAGGTAGGCTTCATTTACTATCACCTCTTCATTTTCCTCCTCCATTCGTGAGTGCAGCCATCGGTGCTTGTGTCCTTTTTTGTTATATTCCTTAGCGAGTGACTGCATTCACAGAGTAGCTTTTCTGCATCCATGATTATTAACAACGGTTATCGCAGATGAATTCGTTCATGGGTCCACTATCTTTTGGGACTGCTTATTCCAGTCCTTTGTATTTCATTCCTTTTGACGTCAGCGATTTAGCCTTTGAATGCGAAGCAGACATTATAGACCCCCACTAAATTCTCAAGTCTGAATTAGGTTTGAGTGAAAACAGATACTTCAACTCGACATAATATTACCGTACCATTGAAATTAACTGTGACTTTTATCACAGGTTTCTCTGCTGTCTCTCTTGGATGAGGAGAGTTTTGCAGCTGCTGAAATAGACATTTTTCGTGCGGCGGAGAGATGGGCTGGTGTGAATAAACCAGACAGAAAAACTGTGGAAAATATTGTCAAGAAAATCAGACTGGCTACTATGTCACTAGAGGTAAATTTTGAATTGTTTAAAATGATGAAAAGAAATTATGTATTATTTAGAATTAGAGTTTAGCTAACATCAAATATAAAGCATCTAATTATTTTCTCCTTAGGATTTGATTGACGTGGTAGAAGTTTCTCAAGAACTTCCCTCTATTGATATTCGTGAACCATTCCGCAGCATTGCCAAGAAAGATGCGGCCTCAACTAATTTCCGACAACAACCAGCCACACTTGTTCGACAGCAACCAGCCACACTTGTTCGACAGCAACCAGCCACACTTGTTCGACAGCAACCAGCCACACTTGTTCGACAGCAACCAGCCACACCTGTTCGACAGCAACCAGCCACACTTGTTCGACAGCAACCACCAACACTTGGTAATTTACTCCTCTCTTTTTCACCAATCAAACATATTTGATTTTTTTCTCACTAATTGTATTCATTTCTAAATTTATTAATTTAACTTCTCAATTATCTTGTTAATGGATTTGAGGTAAAATTAACAACTTACATCTGTATATAATATATTTTATATTCTTTGCATCGTAATTGCTGATCACATTTGAGATGTTTATTCTTATTCCTGTATTTTCTCTTTCTAATGGATTTTAGCACCTTTAGATTGTTGTTGAAATTTAGCATTAGCTTCATTTTCTTTTCTATTCAAATTTAAAGCATCAATGAAAACCCACGATTTTGGATGAATTAAACTTAGCGAACCATTCAATGACGAGTGGAATGATAGTACTCCCCTTTTCACTAAAAATATCATTATGATAAAAAAAATACAATTATATATACTTGCATATTAATTTTATTTGTAATTATCAATAGCTATATTATGAGGTAAAAGTGCATTATACCAACCACTTATTTTGTTGAAAGAAATTAGATCCCTTTGAATCAGTGGTTCTTGAAGTATTTCTCTCGCGCACCCCTTGCTTTCCTCAGGCACCCCCTGAGCATTGTAGTGCATTGAAATAGATTGAAAAGCTACAATTAGAATATATTTGGTTACTATGATTTGAGAATTAAATATGCAAATTGAAAAAGTAAGAGACTGATTGTTTTATTACATAATGTAAAATTATATCTCCAGGTAAAGAAAATTAAAATCCATATAGAAAGGTATCGTTTTTTATTTACACTTTGTTTATAAAACGGAAGCACCCTTTTTCTTTCTATTAGAATATAGGACAGAAAGAATAAAAGTTGCAGGCACACATAACGAGAAATCCCACACTCAAAGATATATATATATAAGCCACAATGATAATTAGGTGTTTATATCAGAAAATTCGTATAGCTATTTTTATAACTAACTCACTTTGCAACATTTTGGGGGAAATATACTTCATGTATATTCTGCATGACATTAATAGCAAGAACCAACTTATAAACTACAGCCATCTCATACACCCCTGTAAACAATCCATGCCCCAAAGATGTGCCGCGCACCCCTGTTTAATAACCACTGCTTTAAATGGAAACCCTTTCACCAATTAGCTATATTATAAATTATATCTCTTTTATTCTCAATCGGCGACTAATTCTCCTGACACCATATAGCTATAACACGTCAATTTCTCTCAGATCCAGTTCCTGACCTCAACGTAGCTCAGTCTAGCCTGGGAGCTGTAGTTCTGAGTGGTAGTGTCACAGGGGCAGATTTGATCTCTGGCTCCAGTGGATGTACTTCTCACAGAGTGGGAGGCAAACCAGGCTGCATTGCTGTCAAGTTGGACCAAACTTACCGGTTGAATGCTATGCAACTTTTGCTGGATTCGAGTGAAGAAAGGTGAGGGATTTAGAAATTGTAATCTTCAAAATAGAGAATTGAAGACAAGAATTATATTCTAGTCAGAAAATTGTACAAATATATCTTAGTTGATTCAATTTTAGTTCAGCAGAATGTAGAATATTTCCGCTGTTCTCGAATCAATTCACTTTTTTTCCTGTTTCAGAAGCTACAAATATCATGTTGAAGTATCAGTCGATGAGAAGGAATGGCTGAAAGTGGTTGATCACTCCAGCTATTGGTGCAGGTCAGTTACTAAGAACTTTTTCTTACATTTAGAAAGTCAATGTCATAAAATCACATAAATAACCCTATTACCTGACTGGCACTCAATGAAGTCAAGAGGCAATATATGATAACAAATTACTAACTGACGTACACCTTCACACTCTGTCTTCTCTCTTTACTAAAGTGCTGTTCCTCCTGCAGGTCTCACCAATTTCTGAGGTTCGATCCCAGGGCAGTGAGGTTCATTAGGATGACTGGCACAGAAAAGTGTCTTAATATCATCTCTTTTGCAGCTCTGTACTCGAAGGAGGAATGTTCACTGGTGCAAGGAATACAAGGTGAGTGTTTTGCGTACCTTGAAGTGTTATTCTGTTTCAGAGTCTTTCTCTTCACCATTCAATTGCATTGTTAGAACAGTTCAATGAATATCTTTAGTTAGTTCTATTTCTCAACGTAATAATAGTATGACGATAACATTGTACATTTGAATTGAAAAGGAAAATATAAAAGAAACATTATAGCTTATCTGCAACTTGTCTACAGACTCCCATGTGACATGTAGAAATTTAAATTTTGAAACAGCTTCAAATTAGAAAATATAACAACAAACTGATTATAAACCTGATTATATTTTCTGTACAAAAACACTATTCGTATTCTGCTAGAAATCTTCACTTGAAAGTAAAAACCCGTCAATATTTTCCGCCAAATCACTGCAGTTTAGAAACACTTTAGTCCTCATGATAAGTCCATCAAAAAATTCTAAAGTAAAGATATTATAACGTTAACACTCACTTTCCACGTACTGTGAACATCCACTTACTTTAATTACAAACATCTTTGAAACTTTAACTTTAAATTAATTTACGAACATCTCCATCAAAGAATTGAACTAGAATAAGCAATGGATTCTATCATTCAGATCTAAATTGGTAATTGTTTTCAAATTTACTTCATATATCATAAATATTCATACGAATGACAGTCACGAACATTTCGATTCTAGTGTCTGTGAACAATTTTGTTCGCCATTTCGCAAACACGGACAAAGTATTTCAGAAAAATGGACATTTGTAGGATCGTGCTGAGAGAATATTGTGTTGAAATGTTGCCTGAAGAAACTATTTCATTTACAATTTATGAATGTTATTGTACATAGAGCAATATAACAAGGAATAGCCGAGTCATGACGTCATACTAGTGTTTGATATCTCCGTGGATGATGTTACGTAGAAGTTGTAGTGACTTTATTGCATTGGAACTACGATAGAACATTACATTAATTGAAATATTATAACTGAATGCTGAAAATGATTAATATGATATCTGCATTATTCTACTCTCATGAAAGTTTAGCATTTTCATTAGTTTGCTATTTAGCATTTTCATTAGAATAGGTAAGTAATCATGTTCCGTAGTAACTACCTAATTAAGCACATACCTAATTAGGTAGGTAGGTAGGTAGTTAGTCGGTAAGCTACTTAATTATGTTATGGTTAGGTATACCTGCATTCAACTTCCAAAGCATGCATGGGAATGCTAGAATGCTCTCCAATATCTCATTTGGCTCAATAAATGCTCTACAAAATATTCAGTACTTACCTATATTAGTGAATGCTCTCTACTCTCCAAACAGTACCTAGATTGATGCTCTCTAAGAAATAGGATAAAATAGGTACACTTTTTACAGTGAATTCTGTATTAATTTTGCACATCATAATTCCATCTCTTTCTACCAATGGCTTAGGCAGTAATCATTATACTTAACTCATCTTAAATAAACTAAATTATAAATACCAAAACTAGAGAATTTAATTTAGTGATTTATCATGATTTAATTTACTCTGAAATATTCATACTTTTGCTCCTAGAAAAGTTTTTCTCTCCATTGAATAATAATATATATTGACTAGGTAGGTATAACTCCCATACTTCTGAACTCAGACCTGCCGATTAACTTATTATTACTTCAATATAGGTTATAATGTCGTTAATATACCTTTAGGTATATATTACATTCATAATTATATTAAACCTTCATTTCAATCTAAACAAAATTATTATCGGTTAACCTTTTAATAAATAATAAACTACATAATATAGCATGACAAAAACAAACACCTACAATATCATTTAGTATTAAAACTATTTTTGGGGGGTTGGTTACGAGTTATCGGACAGTTGCACTTTTCCGATCATATCAAATTTTGTTTTATTTGTCATTAAAACTCATTTTATTTATTTGTTCGATAATGTGGAACTGTCCAATAATTCGTAACTTACCCTAAATTGTATAATATTTAGGTTAATTTCCGTAAAATGATAACCAGTGACTCTACGAACATTCTTAAATTGGTTCGTAAATGACTTCTTAATTATTGTCGTAAGTTTGTTGCTACGAACTCTTCTGTAATTCGGCCCCAGGTTATTATGTTTCGAAAAGTGTCCTATTCATTGCAATGATATGGTGGGCAAACTCTTGGTTGTTCTCCTATTACTTCCCCTACTAACTTTTTCTCTTCTTTCAGTTGCCTCCACTAATGTGGTCTTAAAGTCAAGAGGGGCTAAAGTCTCTGGTGGATATTGTGGTCATCCCTCTTACAAACCAATGCATTGCATCGATGGGAAGGAGGACTCAAATGCTCTCGTGGATGAGGATTCTCCCCTCACCATCACACTGGGACAGCCTCACTGGCTATCTTCTTTGCGGTGAGTGAAGTCTGCCTCAATGGAGAAAAGTAGATAATTAATGAAAGAAAAGAATTAGTACTTAAGTGTAGTTTTGGTCCAAAGAATTTAAATTAAATGCAAATAATTAAATTTATTAGTTATATATACAGATAATAGACAAAAAATATACTTTAATATTAAAATTGTGATAATATACTGCATCTTAAGTTAATGTAAGTACATCTCAAGGACAAAGTATTATCTTTTAAATTAAATTATTTTTTTTCAAGATGTTAATTGTGAATAGTGAGACTTTTTCCTAAGAAATTCTTTCATATTATTTAACTATTGACTAGGTGTCAAAAAGTATTGAGTGAATTGTGTCCATTAAATGGTGAACACATTCTTCTTCTTATTTATACGATAGCTACCTTTTAATGATAATATTTTTAAGGAGTAAATATAAGTTATCGGACGCTTCCACATTTTCGATCATAAAAGAAAAAGATATAAAATAATAGTTTCTGTACAAATCTCTGTACAGTTTGTAATTAACAATAGAATAAAACTTGCAATAAACCATTAGTAATACATATTTATTTAGTAGAATAATTCACATGAAATAGTTTCTAACATTAACTTTAGTTGTCGAAACATACTTAAAGGGGGGGTGCGGGTAAAATCAAACATTAGCTAAAATGTGTTTTATTGGAATCAGCATAATTAATTATGTATTATGACATATTTTGTTCGTCTGGGAAAAATCTATTTAAAAAAATAGTATTTAATTAAAATTAGGAATGCGCCATCTGGTGTCAAATAGCACAAGCTTCGTGGAATTTTTATTTTATGTAAACAAGTTTGATCGTGATTAGTTGTATCTATCTGCATACCTATCACGCTGTGCGGTTTCTGATACTGACTGAAATTCGTGCCTAGTTAGCCGTTAGGTACCTTTTTAATTATTGTAAAATGCCAATGATTAGAAAATGTATAATAAGAAACTGCCGTTCAGGCTCTGTGAAGTCAAAACTAGGCTGATATTTCATAAGATTCCAATTTAAATTTGAAACAAAAACAAATCTGTTGCCAGTTGGGGTTAGACAAAACTTCAACTTAGAAGTGACGTTATTTTATTGGACTCTATTCAATCTCTAAGAAGAATTCGAAAATATGCTGTCTCCATTTTAAACAGGAAGATTTCTACAATTTTGACTAGGCTACCTAGGTATTATGCTATTTCATCAGTAGACAGAAGTCACAGAAATTTCGTTTAATACTGAAGCTTCAATCTCTCGGGCCTCAACTTTAAGCATTTCCTACTTCTGAAATTGATTATCAATCTGGGTAAGTGAGTCCATTTTTTCTATCTACCTTATCTTCCTTGAGTTCCATAAGTTTCATGTTATTGTCTGAAACAAGAAGTTTCCTAACAGTTAGGTAGTACTGTTTAACTTTGGTAAGTTACAGTAACACTAACTTAGGACTTAGATGAAACCTATGCTATATTCTACATAGTACCAATTTGCCTAATTATAAACTAACTACCTAGTTAGTTAGCCCTCTATATCATGAAGAATATTTAATCTCAAACTTTTATGTTTCAACTTTCAACTAAGAAAGGCAATATTTTTTTTCATTTAAACAAGAGGTGTGAAATAACCATAAAAAACATATCCTACCTATTGTGCTAAGGTTGATTACCTACCTGAATTATGAATAGGTACCTATTAATAGTAATAAGTTAATAGTCTAGCTTCTTTTTCAATGTATCATTGTATGTTACAGTCTGTATGTCAGTTAAAGCCAATTAATTGGTTTAAATTTAATTCAATATCAAAAGGTTAAAACTCAGATATGGTGAATTGAATTGAAATTTTGAATTAATTCCTATGTTAATTTTGGCTTGAAATCATCAAAAAATGAGCCAAATTGGATTGGCTCAGAATTTACATATGTGAAATTTTGGCTCAAAAATTGACTTACAATTTTCCAGCCTCTAGAACATGGAACTGTGTTCCATAGAGAATAGACTAGTTACTAGACTCTAGTACATTTTAGACTGTACAGTCTAGTGATTCTAGTAGGTTAGGTATTTGTAGCCTTGTAGGAAGTTAGGAACTAGCCAACTGGGTACAGAGATACCTAAGACACTTACCTTAGTCTACTTAAATATACTATTTAGAGTCTCCAGGTTTTAAAATGAGCACAAAGGTTCCAGTCAAGAATTAAGTAGAGACATTCCAAGGAGGAAATTTGAATTTAATTGTCTCAAATATAATTATGATTTCAAGTGGAAAATCCTCACCTGGCAGCCAAATTTAAATATAGTTTCAAAGTAATATTAATTTTTTTCATCAAGAATGATATTAAGTAGCATTCTGATAAGATTTTAATCATTTCATAATTATATTTCTCAGATTCAGCCATTGTTGCAAGAAGGGACTTGGGAGAGAGATATGAAGGACTGAGTTTCAAGTATTTTTTGAAGTAAAGTGTTCATTTCCCTGGCAAGATAAATATTCAGAATAACTTACTATGAGAGGTAATTATGAGATTTGGCCTATACATACAAATTCTCATTAGCTATATAAATTTTCATATCAACAAAAAAGCATATTTCCTCTTTGAACCAATTGAAACACATGCCGTTTTAGTAGCTATTTAATCAAATTCTTTGGCATCATCATATTGTGTAGATACTATTGATTTATTACCCTTCCTCAATTGGGATCTTTTGAGAGTACTTGAAATATATTGTTAAACATTTTTGCAGGATAATTTATAACACCCAACTAAATTCATTTTCAGGAAAGCATTCACAACTTTCTAGAAGAGGGAGACTGCTATGTTGATAATACAAAGGAAGTTGGAAAATGAACTTCAGAGAGAATTAGCTCCAATGCTTCAGCCCTAGTAACTCCCAGTGAAGAAATCTGCAAAATTTTAATTATCTACTCTATTTCTTCTAATAAATAACATCTTTCATGGCTGATGAAATTTGCATTAGGAAATATTCGGAAGAAACGATTGTCCATAGCATCACTCATAGAGTTAAAATACAAATAATGCAATTTGTGACATTTAAAAAATGCTTCTGCATCTACAATAAGGAAACTTTCTTGGTTACTAACTGACACTGTGAATTGAGAATTCAAATCTCTGTTCTCAGTATACTTACATCCAAGATTGAGACTATTATTACATTTTTTAGAGTTTGCAGCTTTTCTTAAAAGAGATGCATATTGCAAAAAAATTGTATATGATAAAAATGTGAACAATTTACTCTCCTCCTTCAAAAATTCCATTTATTGCCATTTGGGCATTACATGAAGATACCTCTGATTTTCTACAAAGAATTGGTTCCATTTAGTTCACATATTAGATGAATCAACAAACCTGTGTTATTTTATCTTGATTTAATCAACCATTCCAATTCTGTAAATTCTAAAAAAATATTCAGTAGGTATATAACTGTTTTTTAAATGTTTATGAAGCATGTTCTATTATAAATCTTATTTCTGTAATGTTTAATAAAACTATTATACACATATGGTAACTTTTATTGATAGAAAATCCTTGAATATGAACAGTAATGCAAAAAAATTAAAAATATATAATAACTATTTATAAATAGACTCCTAATGATTGATAGTTTTTGTTGAATAATTTTTCACAAAAAAAGATGATGGCTATTTATATAAACTGTATAATTAGCAAATTTCTTAATTTAGAATAATATCTACTATCTAGCAATTTTTTGTGCTTTCACTCAATTTCTTTCCTTTCTTTATTGCTGCCATTTATTTTCAACACATGATACTATTAAATTTTGGGAAACTATAAATTTTGATGCAATTGTGATTAGGGGATCAAGTTCTCCAGTGATAAGTTGAATAACCAGTGTGCAGGCAACAGTGAGCTGTGATGTATGGCGAGTAATCAGGCATCAGTCTGCTATGTTGTCTTAAGAGGAAACCTGTGGAAATAGAAAATGATGATTATTGTTTACTTGAATTTTGATATAATTTTTTTATAGAAAATGAATTGTGCAACAATGAGAAAAGTATAAATACAGTTTGTTGCAAATTTTGAAATTAATTGATAAATTAGATGCAGTAACTGAAACAAAACTGCCTACTTAATAATAATAAAATCTGCTTGAATTGCAATTAAGTGTAATTTAGGAATTAGTTTTAGTTGTAGTTGAGATTCATTTCAAATGGACTGATAGGACTGGTCTGACTCTCTGATAATAGATATTATTTTAAAATAAATTACTTCAATTTGGATGTCACTCATCTAACTAGGTGATATAATATTTTTTGTACCGTTTATAAAATAGCTATGGAACAATTTACATATCCTATTTAAGAAATTAGTAATTACCACTACGCTTTTGGTAGGTAGTTTCAATTTCAGTCTCTCGAAGTAATGAAAACAGGATAGAATCTACTAACTAAATATATTGATCAATTCTAATGAAACAGCTTGTATAAGATGTATAATTTATTCTCAAAAATCTTTTTTCTGTTCAATTAACATGCAGATATAGAAGTAAATGAGCATCTGCTTGCAAAGAATATTTCAAAAACATCACCAATAATGCACAGTGGTTAATGAAGGTATATGTACATATTTTCAAAATGAAAAAAAAAAAGGTCAGGTAGGGGTAAATTGCGACACAGTAGCTAATTGTGGCATCCAAGTTTCTAACCACTGTAAACTACAGAACACCTATAAAATTCAAAACACACATTAAATTAAAATTAGCTTTAATTTAAAGGAATTACAGCAATATTTCAATATAAATTATGTTCAACTGTTCAGCAGTTTTTAGAGACTTTCTTGAGAGGGCCGCAATTAGAAATTAAAGGGCCGCAGTTTACTTAGACTGTAGGAAGTGGTAAACAAAGTTTACCAATTTATACGATCTTTGATTTCTTCCTATATTTTAATAATTTAATTTACAAGTAAAATTCATGTAAATTATTAAAATAAAGGAAAAAAATCAAAGATTATTTGCATAGAAAATGTGAAAATTTCCCATATTCTGCTGCATTTCATGATTTCTGCAGGTTGGCTACCCCAGTGACCCAGTATGAAAAATATGAGACTATTTCCTATTTTCTGTGCGAACAATCCATTATTTTCTCCTATATTTAAATAAATTTAAGACAAAATTTTAATGAGAAGTGATAATAAAATCGAAAGCCAAAATGGAGGATTTATTGGAGAACAGTTCACCAGTTGCTGTAGTCTGGGTGTGCTGAGCACACCCAGACACTGTGCTCCTATGTAACCTATCTGTCTAGTGTATACTGTATGGCAGCATAATAATAATAATCTGACTCTGTCCTCTGATATGTTTCAGTTTCTGAGTTTCATATGAAATACTGAGACTATAGAGTATCTACAAACCTACAGGCCTCAGTTACTGAGTACAGGGTGAAATATACCTAGTAACCTAGGATCATCAGTGAGGCTGGGTGACTGGCTGGGCTGAGTAGGATGTTAGGAACTTAGGACTATGAGCCTAAAAAAAATCATAGGAACTTGAGTTTAACTGTTGCCAACTTACCTAGCTAGCACTGTAATCTCAACTCTGTTGTCTGCACGGTTCACTGTAATTTGTAAACTGCTGATTTAGGTTCTTTAGTTGAAGACCGTAGCCGCCAGCTGGTAGGTAGTCAAGTTTAATAGAAATTAATACCCTAATTCTTATATGTAAATAAAAGAAGATAACAATACAATATTAAAATGCAAATACGAGGGTTAATAGACACTGGGTCATAAACTATACATGTATTGCCATATTTTTCTATCATACATTCGAGTTTCAATCAGGATACTATTTTTTGTTTACATAAGCAGGTGATATTTGTAAACATTGCAGTTGTAGGTAACGCCATCTACCGGACTATCGCATAACTTCATAAGCTTATGTTAACTAATAAAAAAACCTATTTTCTCTAAAAATAATGTGAATTGAACCGAAATATTTCATATCTGTAACTAATAAATGTTTATCTATCATATTATGTTAAAATATTTTATATGAAAATTACCCGCACCCCCCCTTTAAAGCAAATAAAACAGGTTTAATTCCTTAAAAGGCTAACAAACACAATATCTGCATTGTTTCTGTACAATTATTTCTACGTAACAACAATGTTGTTTTATTATTTTTCACTGCTGTACTAATGACGTAATTACCACTGAATGACTGACTGTGTGGACACACTTTAATATAATATCTTTCTCCCCTCAGGGTGAAAATAATTGCATGGGGTACCAGTTACAGTATCGAGAGTTCCTCTGACGGAAAATCTTGGCAACCAGTTGGTGGTGAGACACAGTGGGAGAGGGGTAGAGTAGTCTGGCGTACCTTTGAGTTCAGTCGCAGAGTTGTGCTGCACTTCAGAGTCACAGTGAAGGAAACAGATGTAAGTATTCCCTTGACTGCTATGCTTCATGCATTAGTCGGTGAGTAATGGATGAGTAATTATTATTTATTTGAGGTTAAAATAATCCTCATTATTTCATACTAATAAACTAATGTAAATAAGACTAGAAAATATAATATATTGAGCATCAAAATTAATGTAATTGAATTCCGTTAGAATTGTTAAATGTGAATTAAAAGTTTATTTAATTAATTTGATAATGATAATTTAATTGATTTAATTAATTAAAGATTCACTTCAGTAATTTAACTTTTCTCGGGATAAATACAATAAATTATTCCTACACAAAGAATTTCACCATCAATAATATCACCACTAAAGTTATTCCACCAGCCGCAAGATGTCGCTAGTGCTTTGGTTATCATTATTAAATTTGATAACTTTATTAATTAGCTCCGGTTATCATTTTTCATAAGTCTCTTATAATAGTTTTGAAATACTAATAAAAAATATTCATTTAAATTTAATGAATTGTTATTATATATTGTATAATAAATATAATAATAAAATTAATAATAAATTATTCATTTTTCTGTTATTACTTACAATGCTTACTGAAAATTACTTAATACCTACTTAAAAAATAAATAATTTATTCCTATGAAATATTACTTAATACCTACTTAAAAATAATAAATTTATTCTTATGAAATATTACTTAATACTTACATACATTATTAAAATTGATAAAAAATTACTTAATACTAATAAGTATCATTAATGCTTATAGAATATTGTTTTTTTTAGTAGATTCAACTGCTAGCAACTCTTCATTTTCCTCTTCCATCTGTAATTGCAGTACACCCTGGACTGTGTTCTATTTGTACACGGTTGCTTTTATGCAGTCATGAGCACTCTCTATCACTGATGAACACTTTCACTTTGTGTTTTTTCAAATTATTTCCAATTCTCTCCAACATCTCAATGAGACGATAAAATAAAACAGAAACATTGCCTCAGTTTCGTCAAACTTAGTCGCTAATTTGAACATTTTCCTCTTTGCTAATTCTTGTTCATTTCTCTGACAGTGGCCCATAGGTCTGTTCCACTTTGAGAGTCCTGCCAGCACCACTGCTGTCACAAACTAACAGCTCTCTCAACCAATAAGGACAGCAGTCACCTTTGACGTGAAGGAAACTGGATGTTATTTCCTGTCTCTTAATTTAATGAACTATTTATTAATATTAAGTCATTGATTTGTATTTAGGAAATTAGAGGAAAAATAACCTACTTACTTTTAATTGGTTAATTTGGTTAGAATTAAAACTATTCCGAGTAATGATTAGAAATTAAAGGAATTAGAATTATATTATTATATATTATTCATATTTGGAGTATTGTTGAAAATAATGTTATTTATATTGGTTCTAATTTACTAATTATATTTCTATTAAAATTCATTTAATAATTTGTAAGACAGTAAGTTTTAGTTCCTAAAATTCGGAAAGTGAAATAAAATGAACATTTTATTTTTCTGCATCTATATTTGTATTTCTTTTATTATTCTGTAGTGCTATTAATGTTTAGACTGAAAATCAAAGTTAGAGTATGTACCATATATGGCACATCACACAGGGTAGGGTTAAACACTCATGTGTTTATTACATACATTTTCGCACTGTGATTAAAATGTACTTGTTTTTGTTCTTATTATTGTTTATTGCTTGATTGCAGTTGTTTTTATAAAGCTTTACTTACATTAACAATTACTTTAACCTGTTACTTGGGGAGAAAAAGTCAATCACCTCACAGATTATTTGGTCCTGGTTACAATTCTCTAATTTGCTATTATTTTAACTAATAAAAACCTTATTATCTCGAAAAACACAGTGATTTATGCTGAAACATTCGTAACATTAATTAATGTTTATCATATTATGTTAAAATATTTCACAACATTAATTAATGTTTACCATATTATGTTAAAATATTTCACAACATTAATTAATGTTTACCATATTATGTTAAAATATTTCACAACATTAATTAATATTTACCATATTATGTTAAAATATTTCACAACATTAATTAATGTTTACCATATTATGTTAAAATATTTCACAACATTAATTAATGTTTACCATATTATGTTAAAATATTTCACAACATTAATTAATGTTTACCATATTATGTTAAAATATTTCCTATGAAATTAGACGCACCCTCCCTCTAACTACAAAGCTAACTAGTGTACTCAGCCTTAAAAACTATCATAGTCATAATTTATGTGTTTATTTGATTGCAAGCTTATGTTTTCAATATATTTTCTGATTAACAGTTATTTTCTTTATTAATTACCTTTAACTAAAATAGCATTTAATTAATAACATTATTAATCTATTTTAAACATCAGACTCTTGTGAAATTTTAATCAATGTAAAGCAATGAAATCTTTTATTTTGTCCCAATAATTGCAAGGAAAATGAACGGTAGAATCTTTAAATTATTTTAATAATCTACAGGACAGGTTTTTCTTCCTTTCTTTCAGTTTTGGCTTCTCACTGCAAACAAAATAGATTAAATTAACAAATAAATAAATAATAAACAAACAAGAGTAACTAACTAATATTTCAGTAGTGGTTTAACGTCTGCTTCGGAACCAAAGACCATATCGCTGACGTCAAAAGTAAATTAAATACAAGGGACTGGAAGAAGCAGTCCGAAAGGAAAGTGGCTTCATGAACAGAGTCACCTAACACCGTCGGTGACAACGCTCATGAATGCAGAAAAGCTACTCCGTGAATGTAGTGTCTTACCAAGAAATGTGACAAAAAGGGACACAAGCACAGGTGTTTGCACACAAGTACGGAAGAGGAAAATGAAGAGGTGATAGTGAATGAAGCCTACGAGTGTACCTAACACAAAAAAATCTAAGAGGAAAATGAAGAGGTGATACAAAGTTTGGCCAGAGACTACCTAACACAAAATAATCTAAGAGGAAAATGAAGAGGTGATAGTGAATGAAGTCTACCTAACACGAAATCGAAGAGGAAAATGAAGAGATGATAGTAAATGAAGTCTACGAGTCTACCTAACACAAAATAATCTAAGAGGAAAATGAAGAGGTGATAGTAAATGGAAGTCTACGAGTCTACCTAATACAAAATCTAAGAGGAAAATGAAGAGGTGATAGTAAATGAAGTCTGCGAGTCTACCTAACACAAAATCTAAGAGGAAAATGAAGAGGTGATAGTAAATGAAGTCTGCGAGTCTACCTAACACAAAATCTAAGAGGAAAATGAAGAGGTGATAGTAAATGAAGTCTACGAGTCTACCTAACACAAAATCTAAGAGGAAAATGAAGAGGTGATAGTAAATGAAGTCTACGAGTTTACCTAACACAAAATCTAAGAGGAAAATGAAGAGGTGATAGTAAAGGAAGTCTACGAGTCTACCTAACACAAAATCTAAGAGGAAAATGAAGAGGTGATAGTAAATGAAGTCTACGAGTCTACCTAACACAAAATCTAAGAGGAAAATGAAGAGGTGATAGTAAATGAAGTCTACGAGTCTACCTAACACAAAATCTAATAGGAAAATGAAGAGGTGATAGTAAATGAAGTCTATGAGTCTACCTAACACAAAATCTAATAGGAAAATGAAGAGGTGATAGTAAATGAAGTCTATGAGTCTACCTAACACAAAATCCAAGAGGAAAATGAAGAGGTGATTGTAAATGAATTCTAAGAGTCTACCTAACACAAAATCTAAGAGGAAAATGAAGAGGTGATAGTGAATGTAGTCTACGAGTCTACCTAACACAAAATCTAAGAGGAAAATGAAGAGGTGATAGTAAATGAAGTCTACGAGTCTACCTAACACAAAATCTAAGAGGAAAATGAAGAGGTGATAGTAAATGAAGTCTACGAGTCTACCTAACACAAAATCTAAGAGGAAAATGAAGAGGTGATAGTAAATGAAGTCTACGAGTCTACCTAACACAAAATCTAAGAGGAAAATGAAGAGGTGATAGTAAATGAATTCTACGAGTCCACCTAACACAAAATCTAAGAGGAAAATGAAGAGGTGATAGTAAATGAAGTCTACGAGTCTACCTAACACAAAATCTAAGAGGAAAATGAAGAGGTGATAGTGAATGAAGTCTACGAGTCTACCAAACACAAAATCTAAGACCTCGTAGTTGAAGAGCATAACCCTAGCGCTATCCTCTAAAACTGCAAGTAGCGTTAAAAAAAATGATAAAAATGAAAAAAGACAATCCATAATCGAAATTACAACAGTTCGGAGCCTAAGGAAAAACCCCGATTCTCCAATTATCCCAATATGATTCGGAATAATCGTCCCACCACTACAAATAACTGACATTTCTTCAAGTCTGAGAATTAATCCGTAGACACATAAAAAAGTAAAACCGACTGAAATTTATTTCCATGGTAGACTGGAATACATATCTCATGTGTGCAAAAATCTAATAATGAGACTTTTTATGCAGTAGGCTCCACATACTATAAAAAAATAAACTAATTTAAATTATACTCACACTAAAGAAGTTTTCCTTTTCTTCTTCTTTTTGTCTGTTTTTGAAGGGACGACAATTTCTTCTTCTATAATTTTTTCTTCTTCTTCAATTTCTTCTTCTTCAATATCTTCCTCCTCTTCCACATCGGATTCTTCCCCCACTTCCTTCCTCTTCCTCTTCCCTCCCCGCCCTCTCACCCAAACCACCACCCTCTCTCCGTCCACATCCAAACCCTCGAGTAGTTTCCTTCGCTCCCAAACATCGACACCAGCACCGAAGGAGAGTGAACAGGATCTGCCAACAAAATTCAGTCAAACAACGTGTACAAAATGAACAATATTTAGAACAAAAATTATAGTGAAAATGGAAAATTAGCTAAAAACATGGAAAACATGTTCAGACAAGTTAAAACATGTTCAGACAAGTTAAAACATGTTCAGACAAGTTAAAACATGTTCAGACAAGTTAAAACATGTTCAGACAAGTTAAAACATGTTCAGACTAGTTTAAACATCAAAATTTTTCAGTTTCTTAATGAAATATTTGTGTAATCAATATTTATAATAATATTATAATTATCTATGAAGTAGAATAGAAATGAAATATTCTCATGTAACAAATAGTTTAGGAAAAATGGAAATGTATGAAAAGTGTAAAATTATGGCACTGGCATGATATTTTGTTCCATTCCGTAAAAAGGTCCATTGAATATCTTTTTTAAAGTTTACTTAAAATATTTGATATTATCTAATAATAATCTTAGCAACAAGTTTTTGAATTTGCCGTTATTTGGAACGTTGTAAAAGATAATAATAATAACTTGGTTGTTAGTTGATAGAAAAATTTGTGGTAAAAATCCATTGTTCTATTTTTTTTCCATTGGGTGAGGGGATTATGCTATGTAGCGTCGGACCGGGTGGCTTTGCGAATTTTCCGCATACTTTGAATTTACGAAAAAAACTGAAGTCAGCTATCTGATGTTTTGTGTGCAGATAGAAGAAGGGTACACCTAGGTGCACACCAAGTTTCAACTCTAAGTTATCATCAAAAAACAAAATCTTCTATGCAACTGCCCCGATGTGTTGTGCAATTGCTGTGAGTCTACCACGATCTGCTGTGAAACTGCCGTGAGTTTGCAACGATCTGCTGTGAATCTGCCCCAACCTTCTATGGAACTGCACCGATCTGCTGTGCAATTGCCGTGAGTTTGCAACGATCTGCTGTGAAAATGCCGTGAGTTTGCAACGATCTGCTGTGAATCTGCCCGAACCTTCTATGCAACTGCACCAATCTGCTGTGCAATTGCCGTGAGTCTGCCACGATCTGCTGTGAAACTGAAGTGAGTCTCTCACGATCTGCTGTAAATCTGCTTGCAACTGCCATGAATTTGGCCCGATCAGCTGATATGCAACTGCCGAGAATCTGCGCCGATCTGCTATGCAACTGCCCTGAATATGTCTCTACGACAGTTGCATAGCAGCAGCTCGTGGCCGATTCACGGCAGTTGCATAGCAGAAGATCGGGGCATATTCATGGCAGTTTCATAGCAGCAGATCGGGGCAGATTTACGGCAGTTTCATAGCAGCAGATCGGGGCAGATTTACGGCAGTTTCATAGCAGCAGATCGGGGCAGATTTACGGCAGTTGCATAGCAGCAGATTGGGGCAGATTTACGGCAGTTGCATAGCAGCAGATCGGGGCAGATTTACGGCAGTTGCATAGCAGCAGATCGGGGTAGATTTACGGCAGTTGCATAGCAGCAGATCGGGTTATATTCACGGCAGTTGCATAGCAGCAGATCGGGGCAGATTCACGGCAGTTGCATAGCAGCAGATCGGGGCAGATTCACGGCAGTTGCATAGCAGCAGATCGGGGCAGATTCACGGCAGTTGCATTGCAGCAGATTCACAGCAGTTGCATAGCAACAGAACAAGGCAGAATCACAGCAGTTGCATAGCATCAGAACAAGGCAGTATCACAGCTGTTGCATTGCATCAGATCGTGGCAGATTCACGGCAGTTGCATAGCAGCAGATCAGGGCAGATTCACAGCTGTTGCATTGCATCAGATCGGGGCATATTCACGGCAGTTGCATAGCAGCAGATCGGGGCATATTCAAGGCAGTTGCATAGCAGCAGATCGGGGCAGATTCACGGCAGTTGCATAGCAGCAGATCAGGGCAGATTCACAGCAGTTGCATAGCTGCAGATCAGGGCAGATTCACGGCAGTTGTATAGTTGCAGCACTAGCGCCCTACAACAATCACCACAGTATCCTTCGCAATCTCAGAGTTGGGTCCGTCGAGCAGAAGCGACATGAGCCCTATAGGAGTATCGGGGATGAATATCACAGGTTTATTAATGAATAATAGCTCTTTAACCTTTATAAAAAAAATGTGCGCAAGTCCACCCGTGAATCAAAATGTTCCCCCCGTATTCTTGCGCATCTAGTATATTGGTTATATCTCAATAATTTATAATTATGCTTAAAATCATCTTACATGACGTTAATCTACAGTAAATTATGCGTATCCAACGTAAATTGCAATCAAATTTGAGCATAATTATCAACACTACAGCAAAGTTCGCGAAGATTCGATTCTAGTCAAAAATAATTATTTTGCTATAAAAAACATAGGTCTCTATTTGAACACTTAGTATTTATACTTAATCTCTTAAGATTTTCGTGATATTTATGGACTGGGGGGTTTAAGAGCTGCTCTTTCCAATGATGTTGTCAGATTTGAAATATTTTCACGCATTCGTCGTCAATGACCGATGCGCAACTTCACCCGGAATTTTGATGTGCCCAAGGCCACCCGGTCTGACGCTACTATAATTTAAATATGTACATATATAACTAAGTATTTCTACACAATGCTCGGAAGTAACACGCTGTTCTCAAGGGTTTCGAATGTCTGTAAATGCTTACTTCCTGTCGTTAACCAACCCTCTCAGAAAATAGTTTTGCACCATCTTGAATAATGTTTCTATATCCATATGTATAGTGTTCAATGAGTTGACCTAGCAATCTAATGTGCTGTTGGTACTCTATTACAAGAAGAGAGGCAGCTTAGCTATCACTCAGTGAGGCTTCCCTTTACTCACTGAGGCTCCCCTTTACTCACTGAGGCTCCCCTTTACTCACTGAGGCTCCCCTTTACTCACTGAGGCTCCCCTTTACTCACTGAGGCTCCCCTTTACTCACTGAGGCTCCCCTTTACTCACTGAGGCTCCCCTTTACTCACTGAGGCTCCCCTTTACTCACTGAGGCTCCCCTTTACTCACTGAGGCTCCCCTTCACTCACTGAGGCTCCCCTTCACTCATTGGGGCTCCCCTTCACTCACTGAGGCTCCCCTTCACTCATTGGGGCTCCCCTTCACTCATTGGGGCTCCCCTTCACTCACTGAGGCTCCCCTTCACTCACTGAGGCTCCCCTTCACTCATTGAGACCCCCTTTCACTCACTGAGGCTCCCCTTCACTAACTGAGGCTCCCCTTCACTCACCTGGATAGCATAATATCCTCAGCAGTCCTCAGTTTCTCTAACAGCTTCATTTGACTCTTCAGGTCAAAGAATCGTTGTAGCTGAACGCAAACCACTGTGGGGTTACTCACCAGTTTGTTTGGGTGACCATGAACCAACACATTGGGCTGCAAAAACAAATGGTAATATGCTGCAAATATTAATATGGTACATATAAGTAGTGTGAAATGTTAGAAACATTAGATAAGCTAATTTTAAGAATATCTCACTCACGTCATCAAATTCTTCATCCTGAGGGAGAGATGCGCCCTTGGGAATCTTCTGTCCACTTTGGGGTGAATTTGAGGCGGGAAATCCATACTTTGAAAAGTTACGTAAGCTAAGTTTGCCGAGTCTTCATTTTCAAAAAGAACCACAGCCATTCTGTAGAAATATTGTGAATATTAAGCAGTTTGACAAGAAGCTTAAGAAGTAGTGAAATAATAAATAAAAATACATATTAAAGAAGTTTTTAGTAAATTGATAATGAACTAAAGTGCAATTCTGAATATAAGAGATTAAAAGATACTCACTTTTTCTTCAAGCAGATGTCCACAGCGGTGGGAAAAGTGTTGTTGATGAAGTCTGACGAGTGAACTGGAAGATCTCTGATAACGAGACTGAAAGAAAACAGTCCATGTTAAGAGTTGGCTACAGCCATTGCATAGTTACTTTCAAAATATTTAATTATTCATAAAGGATTCCACCATAGAAAATATCAGCAGCCAAAATAATCTAAACACCTCTCAGTTATTTTAGAGGAACATACCACTAAATGTAAGCTATTTAGGTTTGGAACTGAAAATAACTAATTCACACTGCAGTAGATATTAGTTAATGAAAACATAATATTTTTTACAAGACTAGTTAAAATTTTGCATAAAATGAAGCTAGGTTAAAAATACGTACATTCCATTCTGAAATGATATTGAAAACAGTCACCAACTTTTACATTTTTCATATTTTTGTATCCGTTATTTCTCATCGCCAAGAACGCAGGCCCCAGTCGGAATACTTTGGAGACAATGTCACTACCCAAGTGAAGATTGCGAACACTGGAGACAAAATCTTCTGCCTTCTCAATAGTATCACACTTGCAATGCAATGTTCTGAAAGTAGATTAGGTAAAAATATAAAACTTTATTAAGAAATAAAAAAGAAAAGAAGTATGTTCTAGTAAATAGATGTTATGAACTATAATTTCAAATAAGAATAACTATACCTATTTATTTCAATAACTCTGAAATAACATGGTTTCTTTCTCAAAAGTATCGAATGATGTTAATTGCTTGTATCCTCTCTTTTAACCCTTACCCTAAAGGTCCGTTAATATACCATCGTTAAGATATCCCTTTTGTACCCATAGGATAATTATTGATTACTCAAGAATCAGTATGACTAGCTATTTTATGTGACAATTGTACATATTTAGGCCTATTCGAGTTTCTTAGAGAACACTTTTTCTCTATAGGTAGAATTAGCATGACACTAGCGTGGGTAGGACATAATTATAGACTGTTCTACTCTCTATTCCGATCATTCTCATAACCATATTTGCCAAACAGTGTATTTTTATATTTGTGCCTATAATAAAATTGAACCGGTCATTACCCACTTTCATTTCCTGTGTAATTGATAGACATTAATTAGATCAGTTACTGAATTATGGAAATAAAGAATAAACAATTGGTTCTGAAGGGATAATTTCACTTATATTCCCATTAAAATTAGAAACTATTTTGTGTGTTTAGTTTATCTTGCTTACATTTTTTGACAAGACATGAGTTTAAATAAATGTATTAAAAAAAAAACAAGGCTGTACAGATACTCTTGACAATTGATACTTGTTATTTTGGCCCCTTTTATCGATGATCTTTAGGTATTAGATTAATGATGTACCAGTATGGGCAGATTACTAATACCATGAATAGGTATCAGTAATAATATTAGTATTAGTAGCTACTCATTAAATCAACCATTTTCTCATTTTTTTAAGTATCAGTGATTTTTAAGTATCAGTAGATTTTTTATACCATGGTCCAAGTATAGTAGGTACTAGTATTAGTAATAATTATGGTATCTCTAAATAGCCCTAAAAACTAGTGATGGGACGATTAATCAAATCGAATCAGATTAATCGGAGAATTATTTTTTTCAAGGTATCGGGAATCGGAGTTGCAATATTTTAGGGCGATTCCGATACCTAAAACTATTATTAATTTATTTGTGTTTTATATGTAATGCGGTAATAAGTGTATAGCTATGTCCTATAATAACTTAAAATGTACTATGTATTTCTAGATATGGTCTAACACAATACTGCCTAATACTTCAGTAAGTAGCTAGTAACTAAATAAACATCTTGTACCGTAATTTCAATTAAATTAAATATATTCCAGACTTCCAATAGTCTGATATTTAACTTAGTGTAGGTTTCAACTTTTAGGGTGTTGCCAAATTTCAACAGGGAGCAGTAGTAAATTTTCAGTGAGAGGAAAATCAGGCAACTCTGCTAAACTTACAATTACCAAAGTTGCTAATCTTACAATATTATTTGGGATTTTTTTTCAAAGGTTATGAATTTAAATTTTTACTGCTTAGAGACTTATTGAAGTATTAGGCTATTAGCTAAGATTTTATTAATTAGCTAGTTTATAATACTATAAGTTTTCCTTTCAAAGGTTATGAATTAAATGTTCACTGTTTAGACAGGAATTAAGTATGAGTCTACGCTTTATTACAGCTTTAAGAATTTTACTATTTAGTATTTAGATTAATGATTAATCAATAAAATGAAAAATAATGTGTTAGAAGAGTTTCAATGAAGAAACATGGCTTTAGCATATAAGCTTCAGCCTACATGTAAACACTACGAAGTACAAATTAACTTATGAAATTATTAATAAATTTGAAGATTTAATATGGTACATGGTAAGGTATCTCTAAGTAGCTAAATATCTAGCCTAATGAAAAAATAATCAGGTATCGGGAATCGTATCGAAAATCGTTAAAATTTTTGGTCCCATCACTACTAAAAACATCAATAGACATATTTTTTCTAACTTTAATTAAAGACTTACTTGTCAAAGAGAATTTGTTCGGCATCAGCAATGTGATCCATGAAGCCACTGTTTTTCATGATTGAAAACACGTTGGAGAAATAAATTGTGATGTATTCTTTACGGTTCTTTCTCTCCACTTCCTTCTCCATGTCTGTAGTTTCACTTTTGTTTTGTTTCTTCAAACCCATTTTAAATAAGAATGAGTAACTAGCTAGAAGAAATTAATTCTGAAATTCAGATACAATAGGTTCAATAACTTAAAAAAAATAAGCATCTACTAGTCTACTACTAATGAATTTATTACTCTGTTAGAATTATGTCATGTTTGAAAGTAGGGCTATAGTCATCAATCTAATGGCAACTTGAGTGATATACTTTCAATGGCAACTTGAGTGATATACTTTCAATGGCAACTTTTTGAACTAATAAGAAAAAACTCCCAAAAACACAATTGGAGACTTAATTTACAAATAACTGGACTCCATGTTTCAAAGACCTCAACTATCACACATCAATCGGCTTCATCAACAAGAGTTTTAGTCAAGTTCATTTGATCCACTTAACAGAAATGTATCAACTTATTTTCAATTCAACTAGAATTATGAGATTTAATTGTAATCACATGTCCTTTGTTTTATGAAAGTTAGTGGCAAATCACATTGTCATGATGTTTAGTTAGAGCCAATGTTACAACCTTTCTTTTACTTACTATATAGAAAGATACCTTTCATATCTAAGTCTTGTCAGGAGCTTTTCCAGTATCGAGGTTTCCTGCTTTTACATTTTAATCTTTACTAAGCATCTCCTAATGACTTCGAAGTTGAACAAATAATGCATTAAGCACACTAATTTTCAGTATCCATAAATTAGTGTGGCAATCTGAAATGATTGTGACGACAAATTGTTTCTGAGCTTGGTGGTGACCCTGTAATATTTTATTCTGGTGACCTTAAATTATTTCAGTAGGATTTGATAAAACATAGGTTAAATGAACAGTGGTTTTTACAAGTTTAAAATTATAAGTGATTAATACAGGAGAACCCTCATCAATGCTCTGTAGACAACTGACATTAGAAAGATTTACACATCCTTTTATATAATGATAAACAGCAAACATCAGTCATAGCTAGAACCAGGAAATGTTATCATAAGACAATTCTGCTGAGTAGTTAAAATACATTAGCTAAATACAACATATGCAAAATATAAACATTAAACAATAACTAAGTGTGACTAATACAACAGAATTGGCAGCTTTTTGCCACACTATGAAACTGGGAGTTTTGCAGGCTTGAAAATATAGTAATAATAAAATAGTAACTTTAAAATCCAAAACATTTAACTTCAAAGATTGCGAACACTGGAGACAAAATCTTCCGCCTTCTCAATAGTATCACACTTGCAATGCAATGTTCTGAAAGTAGATTGGGTAATAGTATAAAACTCTATTAAAATATATAAAGAAAAAAAGTATGTTCTAGTATATACAGTTTTTATTGTAATTAGGTTACACACAATTTTTGGAGTAACTATTTTGTGTGTTTATTTTATTTTGTTTATATTTTTGACAAGATATGAGTTTAAATAAATGTATTTAAAAAAACTAGCGTTGTACAGATTCTCTTGATAATCGATACTCTTTATATTGGTCCCTTTTATCGGTGATCTTTAGGTATCGAATTAACAGTGTACCAGTATCGGCAGATTACTAATACCATGAATCGGTATCAGTAATAATTTTAGCTACTAGTTATATCAACCAGTTTTTAAGTATCAGTGATTTTTAAGTATCGGTAGATTTTTAATACCAAGTATAGTAGGTACTAGTATTGGTAATAATCATGGTATTGGTACAGCCATAAAAACATCAAAGTACTTTCAGGTCAGTAATTAACACATTAAATGCAGAGGTGATGGAGTAAACCTAAATGGATGAACGTGAATAATTCTAAAGTTAACCGCAACATCAATCAGCTGTTGGACAGTTAGGTAGGTACATTCACTCACCTTGCGAATGAACCAATCAGTAGCTGCTTAATATTTCCTATCACCATTCAAAGAAATGTAACCAAATACTAACAAGTTCAAAAATAATTTTCCGAACAAGTATTTAAATAAGATATGAGAAAATCCCTTCATATCTTCACAGTTTATCCCCAAACTCCACTCAGGACGTACCTACGGCTGGTGACCGGTCCATTCGCCGAAAACACATTTGCCGAATGACACTTTCGCCGAAAACAATTAGTATTTAAAAAAGTAAACAATTTCCATAAGAAATTACATATAGATGAACTTACATATATGTGTATAAATTACTTTACAATATTCTACATATTGGTTAAACTTTATGGTATTTACGTTAACTTAATTAACTCATATAATGTTATTGCTGCATTATTTGTGTCAGTTTATTAATTCTATGGTAATCCTATTTTCTGTGTACAATTATCAGTTACAAAAGCATTTTTTTTGTTTATTTTGGTCTCACTTTATTTTAATCCTTCTATATACATTGTAGAATCAGTCTGCTACTGTGAGTCGCTCGTGAATATTTCACTATACAGGGTGACCCACAAAAAAGTCTATCCAACTATAAATTCGTATTTATCTCAACTATTGAAGGTACAGTTAAAACAGATTTCTTTCTAGGTTACAAGAATATTCATATAACTACTCCTTTTATAAGATATTGACAATATGGAGAAATTATTTGAGTACAGAAAGGAAGTCAAAATAAATTTTGTTTAGCAACTCCTTTTAAAAAAAAGAAAAGTTTATCATAGAATAAATGGCTTAAATATATATTATTTAATAAATACTACTAAATATTTATTATTTAATAAATCCTACTCAATCTATTAAGAAGCGTTTATAATGGGACTAAGAACAAGCATTTATTAGGCATTACAACCAGACAATTAATTATCGTTGAATTTATAGTTAATAAAAAACTTGATCAATTTTAAATACTTATTTAACACAGGATGTTCAATAAACTTAAATTTTGTAGTAAACCATAGTCTGCTGGAAAATGATCATATTTTCGGCGAATGTGTTTCCGGCAAAACTGTTTTCGGCGAATTGACCTAGAACCCCTACTGCTATCCAATCTGCAGCGTCAGCAATAACAGTAACCTCCTAACTCCTCAATGCGTGTTCATGCTCGGTCGTGTTCATGCTCGGTATTCCCAAGCTACATCACTCTTAATAAGGCAACAGTTGGTGTTAACATACGCAATAGGGGGGGGGGCCATAGTTAGCCGTAACTTTACCATATTTTCAATGTCTTTCTCCTGTTTGAGGTAGATTGTAGTCTTTATTTAGACGAATTACCTGAGAGAAGTATGGTGACTGAACTTATTTGGTATTTTGGGGTGGATTTATAGAATATCTTTAACCGTCATTCGTATTAGTTTTCATAATCCATAAATAAACTAATTGCAAATAGGTTAGTTCTTATATGGAAATATTATCCTCTATTTTCATAGAGTTTTCATATGGTTAGACAGAAAATAAAGGCAACTAATTCATATACTCTATACAGCTCTAATGAAAGTAATACACTTTACAAAATATTAATCACAAATAAGTGTTTGATATGTTATACACACTCTTTAATATATATTAATTTAACATTATCTATTTTAACTACTATTTAATTTACTAATGGATTATATTTAAATAGATTATCCAAAGAAAGTACCGTTGCAATTAATAATAACAAAACCATTCCGTAACTTATAACATGGGACTATTTGTGGTGTATTTAATTTCCATGAAAAAAGACTAAAGTTTCCCAAATTACCATCACAGTTATTGCCCAGAGAATCTAACTTAAAGTACTTAAGAAGCTTTTGATGCAATTAAATGAATTAATGCAAAGAAAGGACATTTTCTTTCTATCATTACGACTTAGAGAAATAAAGGCAATGTCTTTTATTTATACATACATTAAATACAGGGTGGCCCGCGAAAAACAAGTAGACCGAAATTTGAAGTGAAAATCTATTCTAGTTAATTCGGTTCTGTAAACAATATTTGGCGATTTCTTTTATTTCTATCTTTGTTGAACTCTTCATTTTATTCACAATTTAGTTTAAAATGTATTTTTTGATTTACCCAAAATGGTGCTAGTGCAACTGGTAAGTGAATAAATTGATAAATATGCAACAGATTTAATGTAAATAGAAATTGAAGATAAATAAAGAAATGTAATCCAATTTTTAATAACTCTGTTTTAATGTTAATAAAGAAAGATTTAGAATTATTATTGTTCCATTTCCTACCACGTGTTCCTGTATTTCTGTCGTAGAATAATTTAGTTTTTATCTCATTGCTCGCAATGCCTTTTTATCATCTGTGTAATGTTTGTAGCAAAGTCATTCCAAGAGATTTTTTCTCGTGCAACTTGTTGATGTTTTCCGTAGAATTGAAATTAAGTAAATAATCAGAGTGCGTGATTTAGTATCTTGGTGTCCACTCACTACCATGACCCAATGCTACTTTTGTCAGAAAGTTCTCCTATCTTTCCTCTGACAGTGCGTTAAATCTGAGTATCTTTTTGCCCACTCACTACCATGACCCAATGCTACTTTTGTCAGAAAGTTCTCCTATCTTTCCTCTGACAGTGCGTTAAATCTGAGTATCTTTTTGTCCACTCACTACCCTGACCCATTGCTACTTTTGTCAGAAAGTTCTCCTATCTTTCCTCTAACAGTGCGTTAAATCTGGGTATCTTTTTGTCCACTCACTACCATGACCCAATGCTACTTTTGCCAGAAAGTTCTCCTATCTTTTCTCTGACAGTGCGTTAAATCTGGGTATCTTTTTGTCCACTCACTACCATGACCCAATGCTACTTTTGTCAGAAAGTTCTCCTATCTTTCCTCTGACAGTGCGTACACGATGTGTAGGGGGACTGTCCTGAAACAACCAGTCGCTAGAACTGATTAGCGAATACCAGGCTAAGTTCAGGAACTATTTCTTCGTAGATCTTATCCAGATAGCAACTCCATTCAGGTTAGTGTGGTAAAAGAATGAGAAAGCCATTGCCGCATATGCCAATTAAAGAGAAAGTTTACCCTGAATTTTGTCACAGTTCCAATCTTGTCGTGAAGATACCAGTCAACGAATTGTCTACGATTAACAAATCACATTGTATTGAGTTGGTTTCTAATATTTATTTTATACAGATATCATTTTAGGTCCTTATTGACATTTGTTTTTTTATCTGATTGATGAGGTGTTATTTTGTTAATATCATACTCCGCTCCGGTAAATTCCGCCCCGGTAAATTCCGCTCCGGTAAATTCCACCCTGGTATATTCCGCCCGTTAAATTCCACCCAGGAAATTTGCCACCCCTGTGACATTGTTCATTAGGATGACAATAAGTTTATATTTTTAGATGGCCAATTGTCAAATACTGCGTAGTCATGAAGAAATATAGCGAACGAAATCTTGTGACATTTTCACAATTTTGAGACTCGTAGCTCGAGTGAATTGAAATTTTATCATTTTAGATGAAAATACAAATATACTTAATATGTCAATTTATTTTAAAGTGTACATGGTGAGCAAGTTAAAAATAATTCCTCTTTAACATGAAACTGCAGTGTGGGCCCTCACAGCAATGGTTGGGATATGTAAGGAGGGGTTCGTCTGGCAGAGACAATCCATTCAATGTTTTCGCTCTTTGTTAAAAAGGAGCTGTTTTGGATTCCAGGACAAAACTCCCGTGGTAAAAACCCTTCGTGTAAAATAGATGAATATTCCCCCAGTGGTAAAACCCTGGGAACAAGTAAAGATAACGGACAGAAAGCGTTATCTCTACTTGGTTAAATTCGGGTCCGATATATTTATTAATATTAAAACAATATTTGGAATTGGAATAATATTTTGGAATCATAGAAACTATATTATTCAAGGATTTGTGCAGACATTTTTCCATTGTTTATTACATGTTTTTCACAACCTTAAAATGTATCGTGCATATTACAACGAAGAACTTCGGCCGATGTTGTAGTGGGTGGTAACTACACAAAGTAAATAACCCGGTAATTTAGGAGTTAGTAATTTAGATTGATTCATTTATATAGCTAGTGGTCACTATTTAAATAATAAGTATGATAGACTATACAAATAGGAAAGGAATCAGGATATAAAAAAGTTTAGTGTAAAGTTTATGTATTTGTAGACAACAACACCAGGCTGAAATATACAACAAAATGCATGAATAATAGTACCAATATTGAGGCATTTTCTATATAGACTTATATAGGCAATAGTACACACGTACCCTGGTATTTGACTATACATGTATTTCTTTTTAATAACTATTACTATTGCACTTCTACTATATATTCCAAGTCTCTGTAAATATGCGAATATATTAATAATATATATGATGCAAAATGAGTGAATGTATATTATAATGTTACCTAATTGCACAACTTAATTAACAATCTCCTCATCTCTTGACACAGAGCTCTGTTAAGTGTTTTCCAGTTTTTCAATTCAGTTTTTTAAGACCTATCACCTACACAGGCATTCTCGATTCATCAGTCCTATTACATTACTCCCCTCCTAGTTTTTTCCATAGGGAAAAACTAATAAAAAATCATTTAAAGAATCTTGCAAATAAACCCTTGAAGATATGAATATCCGTATGTGACTTCGTAATAGGTACGCTCGTGGCTTTCATCATCGTAACATGGCATGGCTTTCATCATCGTAACATGGCATGGCTTTCATCATCGTAACATGGCATGGCTTTCATCATCGTAACATGGCATGGCTTTCATCATCGTAACATGGCATGGCTTTCATCATCGTAACATGGCATGGCTTTCATCATCGTAACATGGCATGGCTTTCATCATCGTAACATGGCATGGCTTTCATCATCGTAACATGGCATGGCTTTCATCATCGTAACATGGCATGGCTTTCATCATCGTAACATGGCATGGCTTTCATCATCGTAACATGGCATGGCTTTCATCATCGTAACATGGCATGGCTTTCACCATCGTAACATGGCATGGCTTTCATCATCGTAACATGGCATGGCTTTCATCATCGTGACCTGGCATGGCTTTCATCATCGTGACCTGGCATGGCTTTCATCATCGTGACCTGGCATGGCTTTCATCATCGTGACCTGGCATGGCTTTCATCATCGTGACCTGGCATGGCTTTCATCATCGTAACATGGCATGGCTTTCATCATCGTAACATGGCATGGCTTTCATCATCGTAACATGGCATGGCTTTCATCATCGTAACATGGCATGGCTTTCATCATCGTAACATGGCATGGCTTTCATCATCGTAACATGGCATGGCTTTCATCTTCCTGTGACTTTTTTTTTTGTGGGGGTGTGTAAGAGAAGAGAGTTTACATGTGACAGCGAAGATAGAAATAGAGTAAAAATAATTACCCTATGAAAAACGAAATACTTCTTGTTAATGACCTATTGTTATATTACTTGCATGCTCATATTATTAGATTATTCAATAAAATAGCCCTCGTACTCAAGGATCAACAGACAATTTAACATTATTTTTTATCTTATTCAAATCTTGGTAAATACTAATATTAATAAAAAATTCTTTATACCAATACTACTTTTAAATCTGTAAATACTAATACTACTACTAACAATTTTTTTCCCCAAAACACCTATTTAAATACTAACTACTTTGTTAACTATATATACAATTTATCATAACCATGTACAAATCTTTATGCACATTATTTCTCCCGTCATTCCAGACATTTCTTAGCAGTAACTTTAGATTTTCTCTTAAGTCTGTACTCCAGTACATCGTGCTGTACTCTTTCTACTTCATCGATAGGACCTGCAGAACGCAGAGCCCGTCTGAAAGGAGTGATTAGTTTGGGAGAGAAACGTTTATTAGTAAGAATATCACCCATTTCTGCCATAGTAGAGTTAACTGTTTCGGACACAGATATAAAGCTCTTATTCTGTCTATATTCACATATGTTAGTATTAAGACCGCTGTTAATCCTTCGACCACTCTCTAAATTAATCTTGCAGTTCCGTGAAATATCTCTTATTTTATCAATAATTTTATCTGCCGTTTCTTTATCAGTTTTATTTTCTTCTCTCTTAGAGCACTCATTAGCTCCCATGTTAGTTTCGTGAACATCCATCTCATCACTCTGTTCATTATCTAGTAAAACTTTCAAATTAGTATTGAATGAGTTCTTTTCCGACAATAGAAAAGTCAGCTCCGAGTATAACTGATCTATTTGCTCTAATAATTCATCGTGGATATTAATAGTTTGTTCCAGAGCATTACACCAATCAAAGTTAACATTATTATCGTGCAAGTACCTTTTAAAATCATTAGAAGGTGATTTATCAATTACCGGTGAAGATTCTAAGTATATCCTATCCCCTGAAATATTTTTGTCAATAATTTCGGTACATTGAAAAATAGTTAGATCTAATTTATCACTATTATGAGCGACCGCTTCATCTGATTCCAGATTATAGGTTAAACTATCAGACGATAATGGTTTACTATTATCGCTACATTTACCATCGGAAATTGTTGTATCTTCAGACATGCATGAGCTATTCCCTATTCGTGTACCGATCATACCACAATCAGATGAAGAGATATCTGTTAATGCCTCAACAGTATTTTCAATATATTTTGAAATATATATAGGTAACTCGCGCCAGGGACGCAATTGTTTGTGGTGTACTTTAACTGGTTTCTTTCTATCATCCACTTTACAGATTTCATAGGATAATCCGTTGGATTGTATTTTGATAATCAAATAAGGCCCGTCAAATTGTTTTTGAAATTTGTTGGTCAGTAAGTTACCTACTCTATTTACTTTCTTTATTACCTTTTGATTCAAATCAAACGAAGCGAAATTAGGGTGTCCTTGTTTCCAAGTAGACACAACGTCACCGATAGGTAAAATACTTTGTACCTCGTGAGCCTGAGTCATTATGAATTGAGAGGGAGTCATCGAAATCTGCGAATGAATAGTATTATTGTAAGTATAAATAGCTTTTGATAAATAATCATCCCACTCGCCATCCTTATCTATTAACGCACTTAATAAATTCTTAATTGTTCTATTGGTTCTCTCAATTTCGCCGTTTGAAGAGGGCATTCTAGGGGTAGAATATACATGATCTATATTGAATTCCATAAGAACCTTTTCAGTCTCTGTACCTCTAAACTCTGTTCCATTATCGCTCAGAATTCGCTTAGGCATCATAGGTAATGATGTTAAAATATTGGATTTTAGAGCGTGAGCGATGGTACTAGCCTTCTTATTCCGCACCGGCACTGCGGCGGCCCACTTAGAAAACAAATCTACTGCCATTAAGATGGCAATATTACCCTTTGAAGAGGTAGGCAATGCCATGAGATCCATTGCAACTAAATCAAAGGGACCGTCTGTCTTTATTTTAATGGTAGGTGGTGACAAAGATTGCTTGTTAGTTTTATATAATTGACAAAATTGACATGACGCGCAAATCTCTCGGGCAACTTTATCCGCAGCCGGATGCCAAAACAAATCTTTAATACAACTTAGCAGCTTATTTCTACCTATGTGTGCCATATTATTGTGTACTTTGTATAATATTTCTACAATGAATGGAAAAGAAACTACTACTGGTGACGAATTATTATCAGTTTCCTTTACCAAAAGTTCTTTACGAAAAGCTAACTTATCAGAGGCTCTTTTAAATTGACATAATGATTTTAATTTCCATTCACTTTTATTTACTTTATTCATGACTTTGTTCCTCAATGTTTTGATAGCATAATTCTTACTTTGCATATTTTTCAATTCTTCCTTGGATATTATAAATTTAGGCAAAGATTTAAAATAGTCATCCGAATATTGGTCGTAATCACTTGAATTATTTAAGATATTAACTTCAACGTTGAGGGTTGATAAGTACGCCCTTTGACTTATTCCAGACCCACTGATATCTACCTTTCTATTCATATCATTACGTACATTTAAATTCATAGTCTTGAAATCTAATACTATGTCATTTTGAATTATGAAATTGGCACCAAGAACAACGCAATAAGGAATAGCGGTGTCAGGCACGACATAAAAATTAACATTTTTACATACTACATCTTCTAATTTCACTGATAGTACAATCTGTCCCAATATTTTAGTCTCTACATGTCCGACACCATAAATTACATTATTCTCAAGTGGTTGTAAAATCTGAGTACTATCTGCAATTTTAGTCCATATGTTCTCTCCTATAACGTTAATTTGTGCACCGGTATCAATTAATGAGCAGAATCTATAATTTCCAATATTTATACTCACCCCTGAGACCGGTATTTCATGATGGCATGGTATCCCTGACTGTTCCTTGGCCTCGTCAAATGTCACATCATCCCAGTCGTCAACACACTTGTCCATTGGGGCGTAGTATTCGTTAGGATTACTTTCTTCTACGGTCTCACAATAGTTTATCCACTTCTTATTATCCTTTTTGACAATTTCTTTTCGACAGAATAAAGGGTTATTGTGTACCATGGAAATACATTGTAAATAAATTATCTTACAGTTCTCACTTGCCTTATGGTCTTTATAGATAACTGGGGTATCTATATTATGGTATACATGAATTTGAATTTTAAATAAATCGCATGCAGCAAGGAACATTTCTGTAATTGGTAACTGTTCATCGTTATACAGAATATTCCATTTATTTTTCCATTTTCGATTGGTTTGAAGATTATACTTCTTAGGATTTTGTAGCAATTTATCCACTAACATTTTCCTCAATTCTGTATGGGTTTCAGGAATTTCGCACCCTATAGACACCTCGTCGTCACAAATGTCCTCCAAAGCTACACAAATGGATTCAAAAAATGAATTCCCGCCTCCGTCTATCTTTTTTAAGATTTTGAACTCTTTTGGTAGCTTGTTAATGTTCGGCTGATCAACAGTGTTATCTTCTTTAATTCGTGAGAGAAAATCAGCAGCTCCGTTTTCGATACCCGGTACATAATTGATATCGAAGCTAAATTCCGCTATGTCTTCCAGCGCTCTGTAAACGCGTGTATTATGAGGAGACATATTGTGCATGTATAATAATGGTCGGTGGTCAGTAAAAAGTTTAAAGTGAATTCCGTAGAGAAATGCCTTGAAAGTTAAGCATCCCCACCTAATTGCAGTCAACTCTCTTTCTATTGTAGAGTATCTTTCCTGAGTTTCCGAAAATGCCATGGACGCGTATGCGATGGTTTTATGTCGCTCCTCTTGCTTTTGTATCAAACAAGCGCCGGCGCCTTTTCCCGATGCATCCACGTACAATTCGAGCGGGGATGCGTTCTTATCGTAATCCGGTGAAGACAAAATCACGTCTTTTGATACCTCGTGCTTTAGTTGACTAAATGCGTTTGTTAGTTCTTCAGTCCATTTAATCTTGGCACGTTTGGCTTTACCTGTCAGTTCGTTTAGTGGTTTCGCAATTGTAGAACAATTTGGAATAAATTTGCGTTGAAAATTTATCAAGCCTAAAAATGTTCTTAATTCAGTTGTAGTTTCCGGTTTCGGGAAATCTCTAACTTTTTCATAATATTCGGGTGATTTTTCGACTCCTTCCTTACTTATCACGTGGCCCAAAAAATTTATTTTTTCAGCGAAAAATTCACACTTATCTACTTTAATTTTGATGTTATAGTTGGCTAACGTAGTTAATACTTTTTGCACTAGCTTCAGATGATGTTCGAATGAATCAGAGACTATCAGTATATCATCAATGTATATAATGATATTACTAATGGTGACAAGATCTGTTGCATCATTTTTTGGTAAGCAATACCAGCATTCTTTAGGCCGAAAGACAGCCTCTTGAACTGGTATTGATTCCTGGTTGTACTAAATGAAGTGTATTGTTTACTATTTTCATGCAGTGGTACCTGATAGTATCCGCGTGTACAATCTAATTTGGTGAAATATTTCATGTTATGAGATCTATAAATGCAGTGAGTTAAATTCGGCATAGGGAAATGTTCGGTTTTAGTAGCTTTGTTTAGTTTCCGATAGTCTATGCAGAGGCGTAATGAACCGTCAGGTTTCCTCACGGGAACGCATGGCGATGACCTTCGTGAGTCGCTATATTCGATGATATCGTTAGATAATAATTCGCGACACTGATTTTCAATCTCGTCCGTAATAGGCTGTGCGAACTCACGCGGTTTCTGCCAGATAGGAAAATGACTCATCAAATCTATCTCATGAGGAGTTATGTCTGCTTTTCCTAAGTCCTCCGGATTTGTACTGAGCGCATCGGTTACTTTAAGAAGCATCTCAAAAACGCTATCAATCTCTTCTGGGGACATTTTATCGTTTTCGATTTTTATCTTTAGCTTTAGGTCATCTCGAGTCCATCTTCCCGATTTATTATCGGCATCATTTATTTTAGGAACATTCATAATTGTGCTAATTACACCTACCTTAGTGTCATTAATAACCTTAAGGGACTTACTAGAACTATAATTCTGTACCAAGATACATTTATCTGATTTGCTCGATAAGATACCATTCGTGTACATTAAATTATTGTCGCTAAAGTTACCTTCAAAATAAAATTCATCATTGCAGTAGTCCGAAAAGGACCTATCGAAATACACAGGTAGCAAACATAGCTCTCCAGCGTTAACAGTACTACAATTAATAGTGAAAACTGGCATATTCTCAACACTTACATTCAAAATTTCATTGTCCTCTGTTAAATAAATATGAATTTTAGATTCATCTGAATTCTGTTTAGTTAATTTACGTTTAGCCATATCAACACTAATTGCATTCATTCTTAAAAAATCAATCCCTAGTATAATTTTATCTGAGATTTTATCATCGCTTATCACTTCCAATTTAGTTAAAATATTTTGCCCACAGAAGTCTAAATTAACGTGAACTGTACCCATAGTTTTAGTTTTAGAGCCGCCATGACCCGAAATAGTAAAAATGTTACTCTCGTCTATTTGAAATCTGAATCCATCTACAATAGATTTTACAATGAAAGAGCATGATCCACCACTGTCTATTAGTGCTCCGTACTTTTTACCTTCAATAACAATAGGCATCGATAACAATTTCTCACTATGAGCTAAATTCACTACGATATTTGGTTTCGCATTATTTGCTAATATACCCTGTTCCTTGAGATTTATTATGTTAATATTATTGTCAGTAATAACAGATTTACAGTGCTTACCTTTACATTTAGAGGATTTCTCACTGAAGATTTTCCGCTCTGATATTCCCTCTCTAAAGTCAGAGCTGTTCAGTTTAAATTATCTGTGTTTTGATCTTTGTTATTCTGAAACTGAGGTGGATACGTGGCAGCATGTGGGTTCATGCTAGCACTGCGGAAAGGCCTATTTGTACTCTCATTTTGCCATTTTCTCCTAGGTGACTTACTTTGGCCACGCGGTCTCATCGGTTCACTTTCTCTGTTATTGTATGAGGATTCAAACTCGTACCTTCTTTGCCTATTCTTAGGACAATTACGAATGAAATGATTTGAATCTCCACATATAAAGCATGCCCTAAGACGAGTCCTACAGTTTTCAAAAGAGTGCCCAAATCTTTTGCATACAGAGCATGTCTGAGAGCCTAGAGGAGGTCTCACAAATCTAGAAAAATTCGGATAAGAGCCACTATGGAATGGTGTTCCGTCCCACGGAACAGAACTCTTGATCAAGGGACTACGAATTTCATTTAATGAACAGTTGGCGTTTGCATTATAACGTTTCTGGTTATAATTAGGTTGCCTGTGATTATTAGAATAGAATATTTTGGGAGGCGACTTTACAAGTTCACTTTCTTTCCTAGTCCTATTTCTGTCCCCTTTGTATGTATTCAAGTTAATAACCCTCTCATCATAAGAATCTCTATCCCCTGATTGATCTTGTTTATCCATTTCAATTTCAGTGTCAAGCAATCGAGCGCATTTCTGGACAATGTTCCAAGTTACCTTTTTGTCATTTAACTTATAACTCATTATTTGAGAATTAATTATATCTCTCATTTTTCTGGACACCGCTTTCTTAAACTGACTAATCAAAGTAGAGCTCTGCTCAAAATTATTTCGTGGATAGGCAATTGTGAACAACGTCTGAAGTCTATTGCTAAAAATAAAGAAAGACTCTCCAGCTTTAGGGCGAGCGGACTCAAACTTACGTTTTGCTTTATTCCTCCGCACTTCAGTTTCATCTGTATACCAGTTCAGTAGTTTTAACTTTACGTCTTCGTAATCATCTTCGAATTGTCTAAGAGACTTGAAACCCTCTAACGTTTTACCAGAAAGCTGGCGTTCTAATTCTCCAATCCATAAGTAGCTCTTTCCCCTAAAGTTTTGTTGGCAGTAATCTTCAAATCTGCTTAGGTACTTCCCTAAATCTTGACCTGATGATTCATTAAAAGCTTCCTGCCTAGGTACCTGTCTATTATCTAGTTTTCTAAGCAACTTACTCATCCCATTTAAGTTATCAGAAGATGACGTGGAGTTCTTCCTAGTCTTAATTTTAACCCTTTTCTTCACTTTCTTATCAACTCTAATAGACTCATTGCTCGAATTATCGCTGTTACTTTTAGCAAACAAAATACGTTTAGCATCAACTTTCTTTGGTTTATTCTTTTTTTTAACAGGGAAAAACAACTTATCATCTTCTGATGTCTTTTGATCAGCCCCATCACAAACATTCTTTTCTAATAGTGTGTTCACGGTGCGAATTTTAGGACGGGCTCCTTTCGCTTCAAATCCTAAGATTTCACTAGCCTTACAGTTTCCCAAGTATTTGTCTAATTCACTATTCAAATCACGAATGCATTTCAATGAATCTTCCGACAAGCCTCCTAAACCTCTAGTGTTAAATTCACCCAAGAAATTTCTTACGAATTCACAATTATCAGTGGGAGCAATGGTTTCTAAACTCTTTAGATCATCCTGATCTCCTAAGTTTTCAAAACTTTCAGACATACTAGGTAAAAAAAACTTGATTTATTATGGAAAAAAATCTGCAAGGAATGAAATGAGTGCCTAGCACACAAGTTAGACAAAAACTACCACAAACTACAACGAGATGCCACCTCTTTAACAATCTAATATCCTGGTCACGGCACCATTTTTATGTAGTGGGTGGTAACTACACAAAGTAAATAACCCGGTAGTTTAGGAGTTAGTAATTTAGATTGATTCATTTATATAGCTAGTGGTCACTATTTAAATAATAAGTATGATAGACTATACAAATAGGAAAGGAATCAGGATATAAAAAAGTTTAGTGTAAAGTTTATGTATTTGTAGACAACAACACCAGGCTGAAATATACAACAAAATGCATGAATAATAGTACCAATATTGAGGCATTTTCTATATAGACTTATATAGGCAATAGTACACACGTACCCTGGTATTTGACTATACATGTATTTCTTTTTAATAACTATTACTATTGCACTTCTACTATATATTCAAAGTCTCTGTAAATATGCGAATATATTAATAATATATATGATGCAAAATGAGTGAATGTATATTATAATGTTACCTAATTGCACAACTTAATTAACAATCTCCTCATCTCTTGACACAGAGCTCTGTTAAGTGTTTTCCAGTTTTTCAATTCAGTTTTTTAAGACCTATCACCTACACAGGCATTCTCGATTCATCAGTCCTATTACAATGTTCATCAACGAAGACAACGGAATTTAGATAAACTGGTTAACAGAGAGATGTTCGAATGAGAGGAATGTCTGAAGATTCACATTTCACACGAGTCTATCGTGAGAAACCACCTAAAAAACTACTCAACTGTCCTCTAACTGAACTATCTCAATTAAACTTGTCCCTCTCTATTAAGTCTGTCTCTATTAAGTTTTTTAGGTTTTAAAGTTTTTTATACTTTAAAGTGAAGTGATTTGCAGCGCATGTAGCAAAAAAATGGGAATAAAGGGAAGCAACACAAAATAAAATAAAATAAAATAAAGATAACAAGACTGTATGACATCATCTTACTGTTAATATCGGTAGCCGGTGAAAATAATTGCTCGAATGAACAATTGCTCGAATGATCAATTGCTCAAAAATTATTGCTCGAAAGACAATTGCTCGAAAATAATTGCTCGAAAAACAATTGCTCGAATGAACAATTGCTCGAATAAATAATTGCTTGAAAATAATTGCTCGAAAGGCTATTGCTCGAAAATAATTGCTCGAAAAACAATTGCTCGAATGAACAATTGCTCGAATAAATAATTGCTTGAAAATAATTGCTCGAAAGACTATTGCTCGAAAATAATTGCTCGAAAAACAATTGCTCGAATGAACAATTGCTCGAAAAACAATTGCTCGAAAAACAATTGCTCGGACGAACAATTGATCGAATGAACAATAGCTAGAATTATAAATTGCTCGAGTAATCAATTGCACGGACGATCAATTGCTCGAATAATCAATTGCTCGAATGATCAATTGCTCGAATGATCAAATTGCTCAGTGTTCCAATTAGTAAAAGACAGATAATCATCAAGTTGGATCACTTCAATTAGCTGCACCTAATCCCCCTGGTATCTAATTAATAATTTATAATAACTGCATTTCATATTTTTCATCGCTATTTACTATCAATCACAATACTGTTTTTAAATTATCATCTTCCTGGTATTCTAATTTTATTGAACAGAAATACTGCACTAATTTTGCACCAATTTTGCACCAAATACTGCACCAATTTTGGGTACAATAATTTTCGTATTTGTCAGTCAATAGCTTCACTGGGCTCCGACGAGATGCTCTCGGGGCTAAGTTAGGTTTTAGTAACTCGTGCTATGGGAACTGTTCCCGACACATTCAGCGTGAGTCACGCATGACCTCTGGTATTCGTGACACTTGTTTTTATTAAATTTTCTTTTTTTCGGCAGTTCTTGTCTTCTTTTACATTAAGCAATTGACTATTCAAAAATTGATTATTTGAGCAATTTTTAATTACATAATATTTCTGGAAGTCGGTTATTAATGAAGTGGAATCTCTTCAATTAACTGCACCTAATCGTCCTTGTTTCTAATTAGTAATTAATAATAACTGTCTTTCATATATTTTACTTTATTTGAACGATTGATCTTTCGAACAATTGTTCATTCGAGTAATTTTTTTTCGGTCAATTGTTCGTTCAAGCAATTGTTCACTCGAGCAATTATGTTTCGAGCAATTTTTTTCGATCAATTGTTTTATAGCAATTGTTTTCGATCAATTTATCGGTTACCCCCTACATCGTACAAGATCACCAGAGACTACCAAAGTGTGTCACATGATACCCATACACTACACCCACACCTATAACTGTTTACAAATATTCAACACTATCAACAAAACCATTAACTGAATAGTTTTCGTAAATATATTGAAACTTAACTTTCGAAATGAAAAATGACATTGAGTTATTTCACCTATTGAGGTGCCACATACATATAGGCTACTTGAAAATGAATCTATAAAATGATTTGGGTTTTATGATTAAAAAGAACATGAACAGTATACCGCTTCACCACATGATACCCATTCACATGTTACAGACGAGATGACACAAACGGTCTCTAGGAAAAATAAGAAAAAACAGGAAGAGTAAGATTTAAAATCAGTTTTACAATTATTAATAGTAAATAGCTTTGAACAAATTGACACAGTTATTATCAATAACTAAAAAGAAACAAGGATGGTTAGGTAGAGCTCCACTATACATGAATAACTGACTTTTATAAATTTGAAAACTGTGTGCAATTTAATAATTCGAGCAATTGTTCATTCGAGAAATTGTTTTTCGAGCAATTGTCTTTCGAGCAATTGTTTCTCGAGTATTTGTTCATTCGTTGAACTGTTCGTTCGAGCAATTGTTTTCTACCAATTTACCTAGAACAGTTAAAAGGTTTAAACAGCTTGTGATGGGCCAACAAAAGGTTTAATTTGCTACAATGAAAATGCAAGACACTTAGTATTATGTAAAATATTAATAAAAGATTAATATTAATAACTAACAGAAACCTAACCCGTTAAGTTGGGTGAGACTTACCACCCAATGTTCTCCACCTTGAGAGTTCATCCCTATAGAGGAATATTATTTGTATTGACTGTAAATAGATACTGTATGAATGTTCTACACCTTAAGAGTTCATCCCCAGTGGAATATTATTTGTATTGACTGTAAATAGATATTGTATGAATGTTCTACACCTTAAGAGTTCATCCCCAGTGGAATATTATTTGTATTGACTGTAAATAGATATTGTATGAATGTTCTTCACCTTAAGAGTTCATCCCTAGTGGAATATTATTTGTATTGACTGTAAATAGATATTGTATGAATGTTCTTCACCTTAAGAGTTCATCCCTAGTGGAATATTATTTGTATTGACTGTAAATAGATATTGTATGAATGTTCTACACCTTAAGAGTTCATCCCCAGTGGAATATTATTTGTATTGACTGTAAATAGATATTGTATGAATGTTCTTCACCTTAAGAGTTCATCCCTAGTGGAATATTATTTGTATTGACTGTAAATAGATATTGTATGAATGTTCTACACCTTAAGAGTTCATCCCTAGTGGAATATTATTTGTATTGACTGTAAATAGATATTGTATGAATGTTCTTCACCGTAAGAGTTCATATCTAGTGGAATATTATTTGTATTGACTGTAAATAGATATTGTATGAATGTTCTTCACCGTAAGAGTTCATCCCTAGTGGAATATTATTTGTATTGACTGTAAATAGATATTGTATGAATGTTCTTCACCGTAAGAGTTCATCCTTAGTGGAATATTATTTGTATTGACTGTAAATAGATATTGTATGAATGTTCTTCACCGTAAGAGTTCATCCCTAGTGGAATATTATTTGTATTGACTGTAAATAGATATTGTATGAATGTTCTACACCGTAAGAGTTCATCCTTAGTGGAATATTATTTGTATTGACTGTAAATAGATATTGTATGAATGTTCTTCACCGTAAGAGTTCATCCCTAGTGGAATATTATTTGTATTGACTGTAAATAGATATTGTATGAATGTTCTTCACCGTAAGAGTTCATCCCTAGTGGAATATTATTTGTATTGACTGTAAATAGATATTGTATGAATGTTCTTCACCGTAAGAGTTCATCCTTAGTGGAATATTATTTGTATTGACTGTAAATAGATATTGTATGAATGTTCTTCACCGTAAGAGTTCATCCCTAGTGGAATATTATTTGTATTGACTGTAAATAGATATTGTATGAATGTTCTACACCGTAAGAGTTCATCCTTAGTGGAATATTATTTGTATTGACTGTAAATAGATATTGTATGAATGTTCTTCACCGTAAGAGTTCATCCCTAGTGGAATATTATTTGTATTGACTGTAAATAGATATTGTATGAATGTTCTTCACCGTAAGAGTTCATCCCTAGTGGAATATTATTTGTATTGACTGTAAATAGATATTGTATGAATGTTCTTCACCGTAAGAGTTCATCCCTAGTGGAATATTATTTGTATTGACTGTAAATAGATATTGTATGAATGTTCTACACCGTAAGAGTTCATCCTTAGTGGAATATTATTTGTATTAACTGTAAATAGATATTGTATGAATGTTCTTCACCGTAAGAGTTCATCCTTAGTGGAATATTATTTGTATTGACTGTAAATAGATATTGTATGAATGTTCTTCACCGTAAGAGTTCATCCCTAGTGGAATATTATTTGTATTGACTGTAAATAGATATTGTATGAATGTTCTCCACCGTAAGAGTTCGTCCTTAGTGGAATATTATTTGTATTGACTGTAAATAGATATTGTATGAATGTTCTTCACCGTAAGAGTTCATCCCTAGTGGAATATTATTTGTATTGACTGTAAATAGATATTGTATGAATGTTCTACACCGTAAGAGTTCATCCTTAGTGGAATATTATTTGTATTGACTGTAAATAGATATTGTATGAATGTTCTTCACCGTAAGAGTTCATCCTTAGTGGAATATTATTTGTATTGACTGTAAATAGATATTGTATGAATGTTCTTCACCGTAAGAGTTCATCCCTAGTGGAATATTATTTGTATTGACTGTAAATAGATATTGTATGAATGTTCTTCACCGTAAGAGTTCATCCTTAGTGGAATATTATTTGTATTGACTGTAAATAGATATTGTATGAATGATCTTCACCGTAAGAGTTCATCCCTAGTGGAATATTATTTGTATTGACTGTAAATAGATATTGTATGAATGTTCTACACCGTAAGAGTTCATCCTTAGTGGAATATTATTTGTATTGACTGTAAATAGATATTGTATGAATGTTCTTCACCGTAAGAGTTCATCCCTAGTGGAATATTATTTGTATTGACTGTAAATAGATATTGTATGAATGTTCTTCACCGTAAGAGTTCATCCCTAGTGGAATATTATTTGTATTGACTGTAAATAGATATTGTATGAATGTTCTACACCGTAAGAGTTCATCCCTAGTGAAATATTATTTGTATTGACTGTAAATAGATATTGTATGAATGTTCTTAACCGTAAGAGTTCATCCCTAGTGGAATATTATTTGTATTGACTGTAAATAGATATTGTATGAATGTTCTTCACCGTAAGAGTTCATCCCTAGTGTAATATTATTTGTATTGACTGTAAATAGATATTGTATGAATGTTCTTCACCGTAAGAGTTCATCCCCAGTGTAATATTATTTGTATTGACTGTAAATAGATATTGTATGAATGTTCTACACCTTAAGAGTTCATCCCCAGTGGAATATTATTTGTATTGACTGTAAATAGATATTGTATGAATGTTCTTCACCGTAAGAGTTCATCCCTAGTGGAATATTATTTGTATTGACTGTAAATAGATATTGTATGAATGTTCTTCACCGTAAGAGTTCATCCCTAGTGGAATATTATTTGTATTGACTGTAAATAGATATTGTATGAATGTTCTTCACCGTAAGAGTTCATCCTTAGTGGAATATTATTTGTATTGACTGTAAATAGATATTGTATGAATGTTCTTCACCGTAAGAGTTCATCCCTAGTGGAATATTATTTGTATTGACTGTAAATAGATATTGTATGAATGTTCTACACCGTAAGAGTTCATCCTTAGTGGAATATTATTTGTATTGACTGTAAATAGATATTGTATGAATGTTCTTCACCGTAAGAGTTCATCCCTAGTGGAATATTATTTGTATTGACTGTAAATAGATATTGTATGAATGTTCTTCACCGTAAGAGTTCATCCCTAGTGGAATATTATTTGTATTGACTGTAAATAGATATTGTATGAATGTTCTTCACCGTAAGAGTTCATCCCTAGTGGAATATTATTTGTATTGACTGTAAATAGATATTGTATGAATGTTCTACACCGTAAGAGTTCATCCTTAGTGGAATATTATTTGTATTAACTGTAAATAGATATTGTATGAATGTTCTTCACCGTAAGAGTTCATCCTTAGTGGAATATTATTTGTATTGACTGTAAATAGATATTGTATGAATGTTCTTCACCGTAAGAGTTCATCCCTAGTGGAATATTATTTGTATTGACTGTAAATAGATATTGTATGAATGTTCTTCACCGTAAGAGTTCATCCTTAGTGGAATATTATTTGTATTGACTGTAAATAGATATTGTATGAATGTTCTTCACCGTAAGAGTTCATCCCTAGTGGAATATTATTTGTATTGACTGTAAATAGATATTGTATGAATGTTCTACACCGTAAGAGTTCATCCTTAGTGGAATATTATTTGTATTGACTGTAAATAGATATTGTATGAATGTTCTTCACCGTAAGAGTTCATCCTTAGTGGAATATTATTTGTATTGACTGTAAATAGATATTGTATGAATGTTCTTCACCGTAAGAGTTCATCCCTAGTGGAATATTATTTGTATTGACTGTAAATAGATATTGTATGAATGTTCTTCACCGTAAGAGTTCATCCTTAGTGGAATATTATTTGTATTGACTGTAAATAGATATTGTATGAATGATCTTCACCGTAAGAGTTCATCCCTAGTGGAATATTATTTGTATTGACTGTAAATAGATATTGTATGAATGTTCTACACCGTAAGAGTTCATCCTTAGTGGAATATTATTTGTATTGACTGTAAATAGATATTGTATGAATGTTCTTCACCGTAAGAGTTCATCCCTAGTGGAATATTATTTGTATTGACTGTAAATAGATATTGTATGAATGTTCTTCACCGTAAGAGTTCATCCCTAGTGGAATATTATTTGTATTGACTGTAAATAGATATTGTATGAATGTTCTACACCGTAAGAGTTCATCCCTAGTGAAATATTATTTGTATTGACTGTAAATAGATATTGTATGAATGTTCTTCACCGTAAGAGTTCATCCCTAGTGTAATATTATTTGTATTGACTGTTGATAGATATTGTATGAATGTTCTTCACCGTAAGAGTTCATCCCCAGTGTAATATTATTTGTATTGACTGTTAATAGATATTGTATGAATGTTCTTCACCGTAAGAGTTCATCCCCAGTGGAATATTATTTGTATTGACTGTAAGTAGATATTGTATGAATGTTCTTAACCGTAAGAGTTCATCCCCAGTGGAATATTATTTGTATCTTCTTGCAGAGACGAATTACTTTGCTATTCGTGACTTTTGTGGATAATATAATTTATCCATTTTTTCAAACTGTTCTGTAATCAACACAATAATTATGGTCTACAATATCAAACTATTAAATTCTGTAGAAATAATAGCTTCAGTGACTAATTTCAACCTTATCACTACTAGATCTGTCGTACATCTGCCAACACACTATTTTCTTTTCTCTCAGAAAATAAATAATAGGCAGAAATAGCTGATAGAGCTCTGTTCACACCAAGTTTCCGAGTACTGTGAGTGTTCGAGTACTGCAATGCTCCACTAGTTAGAACTTACAGTGGCCGTACTCGGACAGTGGGGGGTAGCACAGGTCATGCTAGGTCAATTATTTGTTAAATTAGGTTTTCTTCACTTTGCAGACGATACCACAATATTAATGAGTGGCAATAATTTAACTGAGTTTTACCGGGATATCAAAAAATGGTGTTGGAAATGGTAAAAGAATGTGTATATTATTGTACGCTATTTGCACACGCATCTGTTGACAGAGAGAATGTTGTAATTAAAAGGGGAAACTCTCCTATAGACGAAATGTCCAATAATAACATTTTAGGAATAACCACAGGTAATAGACTCGACTACAATAATCACATCAATATTCTAACAAGGAAACTATCACGTGTGGTTTGTGTGATGCGTAGGTTGGTGAACTGTGTCCCCTGATATTCTCTCTACTATCTACTGTTCTATGTTTTATCCACAACTGATATGTGCAATATCTATCTGGGGTGGTTGTGGCATCACAAATAATACCAAAGTAGTTAGGGTTCACCACTAACATTTGCTATTATTTAACGATATTACAAATAAAAGAAACCTCTCTTTTTCCACAATGTGTGTAAATACTTCTATCTATGTATTTGTTTCGTAAATTCATTGCATTACTAAGCCATAGTCATTATTACAGCAATAAAATTATTTAATTAATAACAATTCATCCCCATTGAACTAGATTTAAAATACACAATGAAATTACTGTTCCTAAACTAAATAAAACTGTGAGTGAGTGAGAATATTTTTTCAATGCTGCAATCAGGTGCAATGAACTTCCTACCGAAGTTAAAGACCTTATCAGCAGAGGTGGGCAGCGCTACTTTGAAAAGCAGCGGCGCTGCCGCTGCCGCTACAGCATAATGTAGCGGCAGCGCTACAGCGCTACTTTCCATAAAATTATCATATATGCTGTAAAATTGAAATTATTATTTTTACGGCCACGTACAGTGTAGAAATTAATTGTTGATCCCCTGAAAAAAGATTACACGCAAGGATAGGGGCAAATACAAAATAGCTGCGAGACATAACTGTCCTTCATCAAGAGAGAACTCAAGAGGAAACCATTGGAAACTGGTGATGCAGTTTTTAAGAGTGTTTGTGTGGAAAAACCACCCACTGTAGAATACTGAAACTAATTGCCTCTTATGTTTCACCTGTTATCAGGCCTCTTTCGAAGGACAGGCTTCAGACAAGGTTACCATGGGCGGAGAAGTATCTTAAAACTGATAACCAAACAGTACTCTACAAAGAAAAAATACGTGAAAAGTCTCGATGGCCCTGACTGATTGGCTGACGCATGCCTCACCACATCGCAAACGAATTTGACGTCAACATGGAAGTGGAGGTGTGATAATTTGGGCTGAGACCATTGGAAATGAACTGGTCAGATCTTCCAGGATTCCAGAAGGAGTAAAAATAAATTTTGCTAATTATATTTACTTTTTGAATTGTGGATTTGTTCATTGGCTGAAAAGGAAACTTGCTGTGTTAAAAAAAGTTATTTTCATACATAACAACGCTCCTTTTCACTCTACTAAGGCAACTGTGAGTTTCCTGAGGAGTAATAAGTTTGTCAATGACAAGTTGATGGTATGACCAAGTCTATTTCTAGATTAAAAAAAAGCTATTGCTATAAAAATCACAATAATTATAAATTATTAAGGCTACACTTGTTATATTATCATTTATAAATACATAAGTATGATAATATATTAGGTAGAGTTGTTTTATTTTAGTTTACAGAGGTTGAGTGTTGGAATTAGAAATGGTGTTGTAATATCATAAATTAAATTGAAGATGGTTGCAGGCCACTGTGAAAAGATTCAGATCATTTACTTGACTGTTTTCTCTGACTGTTCTTGTGTCACTTCTTTGTTCATTTTTCTTCTTTTCATTTTTATCTTTTTAATGCAATTTTTAGGAGTTTTTACATTAATTTCTATTGATTTCATAATTAGCAATTAATATTTTCAATTTATATTTTGTTTTTGAATTGGTAATTTATTTAAAAAGTCAATAGATTTTTGTGATATAGTAGGTCGGTATCATATTTATTTAGGTGAACATATTAGGCATTGGTTTTTCTTTTTAATCTAACACACAAGTGGTGAGTCAGTGGCCAAAATAATATCGCGTATTGCAGGACGCTCAAATCCTTATTTTTTCTTCACGTCACTAGCAATCTGGCGTCATTTTAATGGAGAAATGATAATTATAACTAAAACAAAATAAGTTTTACAACCCTTCACACTTGCGTTTCTCAACGCCGCGTTAGAAAAAAGGCTCATGACAAAGAGTTTAGGTACAATTAATTTTAACGGAAGTGTGAAAGGCTCCGTTTAAATCAATTGTAGCTAAACTTTTATCCATGAGCCTTTTTTCTAACGCGTCGTTGAGAAACGCAAGTGTGAAGGGGGCCTATAGCGTCCTGCAATCGCTGCAACACTTCCTCTCTCTGTACCATTTACAGTTCTAATTGATCCAAATGAAATAATATTTGATCCAAGTGAATTTGAATTTGATCTAAGTTAAATTAAATATTTTATCATTCCGATACCTCACATTTTGTGTCTTTGTCTGTTGGTTGGTTGCAAAAAAAAAAGTCACGATTTTAATATTTAAAATACAAAAAATATTTGTATAATTTATGAGATTATGATGGGTTCATCATAATCTCACATTGCCACTTTAATCTTTCATTTCCCACCATAATCCTTTATTGCCCACCATAATCATTTACTGCCCACCATAATCATTTACTGCCCACCATAATCCTTTTTTGCCCACCATAATCCTTCATTGCCCACCATAATACTTCATTGCCTACCATAATCCTTCATTGCTCACCATAATCTTTCATTGCCCACCAAAATCCTTCATTGCCCACCATAATCTTTCATTGCTCACCATAATCTTTCATTGTCCACCATAATCTTTCATTGCTCACCATAATCTTTCATTGTCCACCGTAATCTTTCATTGCCCACCATAATCCTTCATTGCCCACCAAAATCCTTCATTGCCCACCATAATCTTTCATTGCTCACCATAATCTTTCATTGTCCACCATAATCTTTCATTGCTCACCATAATCTTTCATTGTCCACCGTAATCTTTCATTGCCCACCATAATCCTTCATTGCCCACCAAAATCCTTCATTGCCCACCATAATCTTTCATTGCTCACCATAATCTTTCATTGTCCACCATAATCTTTCATTGCTCGCCATAATATTTCATTGCCCACCGTAATCTTTCATTGCCCACCATAATCTTTCATCGTAAAGCATAATCTTTCATTGCCCAACATAATCTTCCATTGTCCATCATAATCTTTCATCGTAAAGCATAATCTTTCATTGCCCAACATAATCTTCCATTGTCCATCATAATCTTTCATTGACCACCATAATCTTTCATTGCCCACCATAATCTTCCATTGGCGACCATTATCTTACCTTGCCCATCATAATCTTCCATTCATCGCCCACCTTACTAATCTTTCATTGCCCACCATACTAATCTATCATTGCCTACTATAATAATCTATCATTTCCAACCAATATAATATATCATTGCCCACCATAATAATCTAATATCAGTTGGTCGTTTGTTCAGATTTTTCTGTATATCACTTACAACTGATTAGCTATCTGGGGTCGCGCACTTGTATAGACTTTTATCCAGATTCTTCAGATAAATTTAACATTTTTTATTTTGAAAGAAACGGCAGCGCTGTAGCGCGAAAAACCTCTAGCGCTTCTGAAAAAAGGAGCGGCGTTGCCGCTACCGCTACATTAGCAAAGAAGTAGCGGCGCTGCCGCTACACTAAAAGATAAAGATAAGATAAAGCGAAGCAGTACCTGCATGGTGACTTGTGATGATGAATCCTACGCTCTACATTCAGTTCTAAATTTTAATGTACCGATTTAATAAATACCGATTTTAAATAAAATTTCTTGAGATCAAATAACTAAGCAATTTATTTTATGCACTAATGTGGATAAATTTGGATGAAACTCTACACAGAAATGTTGTTATTTTTCCTAATAATTAATTTCATTCCAAAACTTTATATTGAATTTCCTTTTGAAATAAAAAGTCAATTTTATACCGAAGCAATGTGACGAAAAAAGGAGAATATTTCCCCGATATTTTTACCAAAATGTAACTTCCATCAATTACTCACATTTTTAATTCAGTTAGTTTATTTCAATCAATGCAGTAAGTTTATTCGAGTTTCCTAAATTCTATTTCAAATTAATTACAGTTTCCAAAATGTGAGTAATTGAAATTAAGAAACTTTAAGATTTTTTCCTTATGTTATGATCACTTCTTGGGTTTGAGAATTGACACTAGACTTTCAAATTTTAATGGGAATATATGTGAATTAATCCCTTCAGAACTAATTGATTATTCTTTATTTCCATAATTCAGTAACTGATCTAATTAATGTCTATCAATTACACAGGAAATGAAAGTGGGTAATGACCGGTTCAATTTTATTATAGGCACAAATATAAAAATACACTGTTTGGCAAATATGTACTTATTGCGGATAATCGAAAAGAGGGTAAAATGCAGAGCGCTATGTAGTTGTTAACCCCACAAAGTCTAGAGCCAATCTAACAGAGGACCAAAAACTAAGGCAGGAAAGCATCAGTTTTAGGCTTATTTTCGAATTGGACTACAAACAGCTCATTATATACCTAGGCCTTATATTCAATAATAATCCTACGGATACAATAAGAATGTCTCACGATGATATTTTAACGGACTTTTAATGTAAGGGTTAAAAGAGAGGATGTAAGCAATTAACATCATTCGATACTTTTGAGATAGAAACAATGTTATTTCAGAGTAATTGAAATATTTAGGTATAGTTATTCTTATTTGAAATTATAGTTCATAACACATATTTTATATTATTTTAATTGAATAAGTTGCGACAGTACAATAGTAATAAATTAACCAACATGTGACTCTAACGAAATAGAATGTGATTTATATGAATGTTCTTAAAACCTGGAAATAAAACTGTTTTCATTAATTGGCATTTTGTCCAATAAAGATAGTTCTAATGTTTGAACTTACTTCACTGTCTGTTTTCTGACCATTTGCCAGAATAGATTTTCGGAACTTTATTTTATTAATAATGATAGAAATTTGAAATTTCATGACCAATGCAGAGATTCTCATTTAGGAAATATTTTTGTACGACCACTCGATCCTTGGACAAATGCTACTTTTCACAACAGCGTCAAAAAGCCCTCTAATGAAAACACTCACATGTACGTTTGTGAGCGTGATGTACGTTTGTTAGCGTGATGTACGTTTGTTAGCGTGATGAACGTTTGTTAGCGTGATGTACGTTTGTCAGCGTGATGTACGTTTGTCAGCGTGATGTACGTTTGTGAGCGTGATGTACGTTTGTGAGCGTGATGTACGTTTGTGAGCGTGATGTAGTTTGGGAGCGTGATGTAGGTTTGTGAGCGTGATGTACGTTTGTGAGCGTGATGTACGTTTGTGAGCGTGATGTACGTTTGTGAGCGTGATGTACGTTTGTGAGCGTGATGTACGTTTGTGAGCGTGATGTACGTTTGTTAGCGTGATGTACGTTTGTGAGCGTGATGTACGTTTGTGAGCGTGATGTACGTTTGTCAGCGTGATGTACGTTTGTGAGCGTGATGTACGTTTGTGAGCGTGATGTACGTTTGTGAGCGTGATGTACGTTTGTTAGCGTGATGTACGTTTGTGAGCGTGATGTATGTTTGTGAGCGTGATGTACGTTTGTGAGCGTGATGTACGTTTGTTAGCGTGATGTACGTTTGTGAGCGTGTAGCTCGCCATCAGAGCATCATATCATCCTGAAATTTTGTGTACATCTTCTCTACACTATATTCTTTCAAATTAGAACATTAAAAAATGAGGAAAAATCTATTTTTTTCATTTATTCCCTTAACCTTTTGTTGGCACATCACAAGCTGTTTATTTTTCACTACACATGTGACAGAACAGCAGAAAGAAAGGTTGTGTGAACGCTCTTTATCAGTTGAGGTATTTAGTTTATCAATCACAAGCTGATTATCTTCACTATCGCCAACACAACAGCGATATTAACTGTAAGATGATGTCATTCAGCACTTCTTGTTAATTATATTTTATTTTGTGTTTGGTAGTTTGACTTCGGGTAAAAGTGGTGTGAAACTGTTTCGACCGAAGACTTCAATTTTGCATCAAGGGGTATTTTACAGGGTATTTTTAACCAGGAGGTTTATATGGATGGGGAGGGAGTACTGTACCTACAATGTACAGGGGTTTGAAGGTTCGCTTTGCATACAGCGATTGTCGCGATCATCGTTGAGCGATGATCGCCCAGCAATAGGAATAGCATTGAATCGCTCGTTGCAAAACAGCCCCATAGGAATAGCATTAAAGTAGTTCTCAGCAGTAATCGCTGGGCGATGATTACTGAGCGATGATCGCAAGTATCGATGATCGCAAGTATCGATGATCGCAAGTATCGCTGAATGCAAAACATACCTCGTGACTGGGAGATTATTGCATTTTCTAAACGGAGGACTTTTGACTACAGGAGTTTGTGTCCTAGAATCCAAAACAGGACCTGATAAGCAAAGAGCGAAAACTTTGAATGAGTTGTCTCTGCCAGTAGAACCCCTCCATACCTCTTCCAACCATTATTGTAAGAGTACACACTGTAGTTTCATGTTAAAAATGAATTACCATTAACTTGCTCAACATGTACACTTTAAAGTAGACTGCCACATTATGAATATTTCTATTTTTGTCTATAAGGATAACATTTCAATTGACTTGAGCTACCTCTAAATATTGTCAAAATGTCCTAGGATTTCGTCTGAGTTATTTCTTCATCCCTACGCAGTATTTAATAAAATAAAAACTTTGACTTTTTATTGTCATCATAATGAGCAGTGCCACAGGGGTGGAAAATACCGGGGATGGAATATACAGGGGTGGAATATACAGGGGTGGAATATACTGGGGTGGAATATACCGGGGTGGAATATACCGGGGATGGAATATACCGGGGTGGAATATACCGGGGTGGAATATACCGGGGTGGAATATACCGGGGATGGAATATACCGGGGTGGAATATACAGGGGTGGAATATACAAGGGTGGAATATACAGGGGTGGAATATACAGGGGTGGAATATACCGGGGTGGAATATACCGGGGTGAAATATACTGGGGTGGAATATACCGGGGTGGAATATACCGGGGATGGAATATACCGGGGTGGAATATACAGGGGTGGAATATGCAGGGGTGGAATATACCGGGGAGGAATATACTGGGGTGGAATATACCGGGGTGGAATATACCGGGGATGGAATATACCGGGGTGGAATATACAGGGGTGGAATATACCGGGGATGGAATATACAGGGGTGGAATATACCGGGGATGGAATATACAGGGGTGGAATATACAGGGGTGGAATATACCGGGGTGGAATATACCGGGGTGAAATATACCGGGGTGGAATATACAGGGGTGGAATATACAGGGGTGGAATATACATGGGTGGAATATACCGGGGTGGAATATACCGGGGATAGAATATACCGGGGTGGAATATACCGAGGTCGAATATACCGGGGTGGAATATACCGGGGTGGAATATACCGGGGTGGAATATACCGGGGTGGAATATACCGGGGTGGAATATACCGGGGTGGAATATACCGGGGTGGAATATACCGGGGTGGAATATACCGGGGTGGAATTCAATATACATACAAGAGATAATTCAGTTTAGACTCCTGATAGATTGAAATTATTCTTATAATTTTATAAATAAATATCTACAAAAACTATAACTAATCCTTGTATCTTTACCTTCGCAGATTGAGGAAGGTAATATTTTAATCTGTATTTATTTACTTATTTATCGTCTTTTTATTCGCATAACTTAAAAAGTTATTAATCAAATTTCCTGAAATTTGGTGAAGCCACTAGTCAATGTCCAGGAAGGATTTAGTAACATTTTGGAGTAAAAGGTCAAGGTCAAGGTCATTTATAACTCAATAACCCAAAAAGTATTCAACCAAATTGCCTGAGATTCAGTGGGACAATTGGTCAATATCCAGGAATCATCTGGTTATATTTTGGGAGCGAACAGGTTAAAGGTCAAGGTCATTAATAGCAGTGGCGAGTGTATGCGCTCTACGAGTGCCCGTCCTCTAGTTAATCATTTGTTAATATTTTGTTCTATTTTTCCTTGAGTTACAGATTATTGAGAATGGGTAGAGAATGAGTTTGCCATTCTTTTTCTTCTTATGAATTACATTCATCCAAGATAAGATATTGACTGTGGAGAGAGATGAAATGTTACTGATGTTAGACCTCAACCCGGACACCCACAGTACTCTGAAAGTGGCTGTTAGCACAGGTCAGTAACAAACCTGACCTTTGGAAATTACTCACTGAGCTGTATTGACACCAAGTTTCCGAGTACTGTGAGTGTTCGAGTTGAGGTATAATATCAGTAACTTTGACCTTATCAGTAAAGATAAGATAAAGAGAAGCAGTACCTGCATGGTGACTTACTTTTGGTTTCAAATGTTAATGTCCCTTTAGACAATAAATAATGAATTTTAGAATAATTTCAAGATAGCATTAATGGAAATAAACAATATATTTTATGCACTACTCTTGATAAATTTAGTAGAAACTCTACACATAAATGTTGTTATTATTTCTAGGAATTAAATACCTTTTATTATTAAAATCTAATATTCGAAGCAAAGTTCACATAGGTATTCAGTGTCCTGGTCTGTCTGTTCGGTGTCCGGTCATTTGGTCCCCGGTCATTTGATTCCCAGTCATATTTTTTGTTTGCTCATATATTTAGCATGCAATAATTTATTACGATTTCTATTTATATATAAAAATTGTCCTTTACTATTTAAATAATAAATAAACTTGTGAAACAATTTGACATCTACTATTTATAATAATAAATTTTATATATATTGAAAAAAATAACAAAATCCAAAAAGCTAGAACTTATTATCGTAACAAATTAATTATTTTTATTTACAAATAATTTACATTTACAACTAGTCAGGAGACAAATTACAGGTGATAGGAAATATTAACCAACTCTTGCAAGCTAAAGTTAGGTATATTCACTTCGCAAGCTAAGTGAATATACCTAACTTTCTGTTTAGCTGTTTTCTCCGTAACTATTACAAACATTATGATCATGTAGGTGGGATAGATTGAAAATCATTTTATGGTCAATAATATACATACCTTTTTATTTACCATAAAATTATTTTCTATTTCCCACCTGCATGATGATAATAATTGTAATAGTTACGGCAAAGAAGCTTAACTGAAAACTACCGATAAAATTGTCAAAAGTTACTCCTCAATTAGCTCCTATACCAGGAGAAATAATTACTAGACATGCTCCTGATTTATTTAATTAGTCATATGTGATAGTTATAATAAGAGTGAGGTATACCGGTACATTTGATTTTACCATTCAATATTATTTGTTGCCGGAATGTAAATTTGAAAGCATTTATTGTTACTTATTTGAATTAAAAAAAAATTGTTAGCTGTTTTTACCCTTTTTACTTAGTTCCTTTAAATAACTTTGTACACTGTAAGGTGAACATTTCTATCATATTTTGAATAATTAATATATTCACATATAATGAATTAATACTAGGTGTATAAACGGAAAAAATGACTGGGAATCAAATGACCGGGGATCTTATGGTATGGTGATCAAATGACCGGGAATCAAATGACCTAGGATCTTTTGACCTTGGATCAATTGACCTAGACCCGTCTGTTTAATATTTACTATTTTCTGTATACATTTAGAATTCCTAGATCTAACTTTGCGTTACCCGTTGCATCTTCCCGTTATCTTATCTTATCCAACCTATGATAGAGATTCTGTGTGATTAAGTTCACTGTGTAGATAATATTTGGTGGTGTTGAGACGTAAAGTGTACCTCTTTGAACGAGTTAACGGTGAGTGTAATTAACTTCACAATCTCTAAATTCTCTGCGAATAACATACATTGATTGCCTATCTTCTGTGGCAAAGTTTATCAATGTTAGCAGTAATTTGTATCACATCATTTGTTTCTTTCAAACAAAACTCATTTTTATTTCATGTCTACAGCGTTCGGCAGTTCGGTTATTACGTTTTATTTTTTTCGAAATTCATGTTGTGTTTGATTTGTTCTGTGTACATAGAGATTTTGTGAGTAAATGATGCATGGTAGAGTTTGTGTACTAATGTGTAGTAATACAGAATATTATAGGATAGTTATACACATATGTTTAGATTTTGAATAGAAAACTCATTTAATTTTTCAAACTATGAAGAGCTCTTTAATGCATATGGAACTAGTGGTGTTCATTAATGCATATATGGAACTAGTGGTGTTCTTTAATGCATATATGGAACTAGTGGTGTTCTTTAATGCATATATGGAACTAGTGGTGTTCTTTAATGCATATATGGAACTAGTGGTGTTCTTTAATGCATATATTGAACTAGTGGTGTTCTTTAATGCATATATGGAACTAGTGGTGTTCTTTAATGCATATATGGAACTAGTGGTGTTCATTAATGCATATATGGAACTAGTGGTGTTCTTTAATGCATATATGGAACTAGTGGTGTTCTTTAATGCATATATGGAACTAGTGGTGTTCATTAATGCATATATGGAACTAGTGGTGTTCTTTAATGCATATATGGAACTAGTGGTGTTCTTTAATGCATATATGGAACTAGTGGTGTTCATTAATGCATATATGGAACTAGTGGTGTTCATTAATGCATATATGGAACTAGTGGTGTTCTTTAATGCATATATGGAACTAGTGGTGTTCTTTAATGCATATATGGAACTAGTGGTGTTCATTAATGCATATATGGAACTAGTGGTGTTCTTTAATGCATATATGAAACTAGTGGTGTTCTTTAATGCATATATGGAACTAGTGGTGTTCTTTAATGCATATATGGAACTAGTGGTGTTCTTTAATGCATATATGAACTAGTGGTGTTCTTTGATGCATATATGGAACTAGTGGTGTTCTTTAATGCATATATGGAACTAGTGGTGTTCTTTAATGCATATATGGAACTAGTGGTGTTCATTAATGCATATATGGAACTAGTGGTGTTCATTAATGCATATATGGAACTAGTGGTGTTCTTTAATGCATATATGGAACTAGTGGTGTTCTTTAATGCATATATGGAACTAGTGGTGTTCATTAATGCATATATGGAACTAGTGGTGTTCTTTAATGCATATATGGAACTAGTGGTGTTCTTTAATGCATATATGGAACTAGTGGTGTTCTTTAATGCATATATGGAACTAGTGGTGTTCTTTAATGCATATATGGAACTAGTGGTGTTCTTTAATGCATATATGAACTAGTGGTGTTCTTTGATGCATATATGGAACTAGTGGTGTTCTTTAATGCATATATGGAACTAGTGGTGTTCTTTAATGCATATATGGAACTAGTGGTGTTCTTTAATGCATATATGAACTAGTGGTGTTCTTTGATGCATATATGGAACTAGTGGTGTTCTTTAATGCATATATGGAACTAGTGGTGCTCTTTAATGCATATATGGAACTAGTGGTGTTCTTTAATGCATATATGGAACTAGTGGTGCTCTTTAATGCATATATGGAACTAGTGGTGTTCTTTAATGCATATATGGAACTAGTGGTGCTCTTTAATGCATATATGGAACTAGTGGTGCTCTTTAATGCATATATGGAACTAGTGGTGTTCATTAATGCATATATGGAACTAGTGGTGTTCATTAATGCATATATGGAACTAGTGGTGTTCATTAATGCATATATGGAACTAGTGGTGTTCTTTAATGCATATATGGAACTAGTGGTGTTCTTTAATGCATATATGGAACTAGTGGTGTTCTTTAATGCATATATGGAACTAGTGGTGCTCTTTAATGCATATATGGAACTAGTGGTGCTCTTTAATGCATATATGGAACTAGTGGTGTTCATTAATGCATATATGGAACTAGTGGTGTTCATTAATGCATATATGGAACTAGTGGTGTTCATTAATGCATATATGGAACTAGTGGTGTTCTTTAATGCATATATGGAACTAGTGGTGTTCTTTAATGCATATATGGAACTAGTGGTGTTCATTAATGCATATATGGAACTAGTGGTGTTCTTTAATGCATATATGGAACTAGTGGTGTTCTTTAATGCATATATGGAACTAGTGGTGTTCTTTAATGCATATATGGAACTAGTGGTGTTCTTTAATGCATATATGAACTAGTGGTGTTCTTTGATGCATATATGGAACTAGTGGTGTTCTTTAATGCATATATGGAACTAGTGGTGCTCTTTAATGCATATATGGAACTAGTGGTGCTCTTTAATGCATATATGGAACTAGTGGTGTTCTTTAATGCATATATGGAACTAGTGGTGCTCTTTAATGCATATATGGAACTAGTGGTGTTCTTTAATGCATATATGGAACTAGTGGTGTTCTTTAATGCATATATGGAACTAGTGGTGTTCTTTGATGCATATATGGAACTAGTGGTGTTCTTTGATGCATATATGGAACTAGTGGTGTTCATTAATGCATATATGGAACTAGTGGTGTTCATTAATGCATATATGGAACTAGTGGTGTTCATTAATGCATATATGGAACTAGTGGTGTTCTTTAATGCATATATGGAACTAGTGGTGTTCTTTAATGCATATATGGAACTAGTGGTGTTCTTTAATGCATATATGGAACTAGTGGTGTTCATTAATGCATATATGGAACTAGTGGTGTTCATTAATGCATATATGGAACTTGTGGTTTTCATGCAGTACCTCTAACAAGGAAAAGAACTGCTGCTTTAACTTGATTATTTTTTTCAGAAAATGGGTATCCTAACTTTCTACGACAACTTCAGACGCCGTATTGGTAGTCTCCTCGAAGGTGCTTTTACCGACGCTATTCTGCTGGTTGAAGGGGTAGAGATACCTGTGCATAAGTGCATTCTTGCTGTTCAGAGTGAATACTTCAGGTGAGTCTCACCTGATGTTTATGTAAAGGACATATTATATAATGTTTGGAAGAAGTGTATTTCAGTCTAGAATATGGAGGGAATTGTAAACTAGGTACTTAAGAGACTTGTCCATTTGGTAGTTAGTCTTATTGCACAAGAAATAATATATCAAAGAATCTTCAACCCACATAGACATAATTTTAATTTAAAATTATCAAATGTAGTCTTGTCAGATCATTTATAACTCTATTCAGTTTTTAGGCAAAGAATAGTCCATAGTTAAGTAAAAGGTGGAATGCTTGAAAGTCTCTTGCCTGATTCTATTACGCGGAACTGACATGGTAGAGAATAGAGGTAGAGCTTCTGTAGGAGATGTTAACAGCACAAGGCACAAAGAACCTGGAAGTCTGCATTGCCAAGCCATTTATACTACGCTAAACCACAGGATGAAATATTAAGGTTTTTATGTATTAATATTGTGAATCATAAGGTTTTAGTGTGGTATATATACAGTATCTCAAACAATAACATATAAGTGAGACAATAAGTAACAGTAACCAAATTTATTTTATTTGTTCAAGTTCCTCGTATCAAATTCATGTCATGGATATATTATACGTGCACGGACATTTCGTCCACGAACAATTCGTCCACGGACATCTCGTCCACAGACATTTCGTCCACGAACAATTCGTCCACGGACATCTCGTCCACAGACATTTCGTCCACGAACAATTCGTCCACGGACATCTCGTCCACGGACATCTCGTCCACGGACATTTCGTCCACGGGCAGTTCGTCCATGAAATGCTTTATTTCGTATTATAATTATAATGTGTAGTGTAATATTCTGCAATATAAACATAGAAAACACCCATTCTGATGATCTTTGCCTTAATTCTATTCGCAATCTTCTCCTGCTATTACTGGTCAGCAACAGGAAAATAATTAAACTGTATACTTTATGATTACAGGCAGGCCTCGCTTTTATTTTACCTCGGTCTTATAAAATTGGTAATAATAGCGAGGCTTGTTTCGTAGATATTATAGTAAATAAAGCCATAAAACGGAAATATCTTTTCTATATTTACAATAACTACAATTATTTGCGGTGTATTTTAACAATAACTACCACAAACATCAATATTAGTACTCAGATTAGCTTATTGGAAGCAATATTGATTCAGAAATTAGTTTCTTATGACAGAATTTTTTTCAACAGTGACTACATAAAATACATACATGTATAATATACTACTAAACAATTGATTGATAATAAAATGTGATATAAAATAAATAGATAGATATTGGTACTTTTTTGTGTTGCGTTAAATTATATAAACGTAAAAATGTTCGTGTTTTCGGACTGTTCTTCATTTTGAGACTCATAATAAATGCATACAAAATAATTAGTATTTACCTCTATTGTAATTTTTTCATTATCCTTCTTACGTTTCCACTTATAGTCTTGCTAGTACCCTGTTATTTCTGTTCCATATTTTGGATACTCATAACTCATTAATTAATGCAAAATATTAATAGGAGGTAAATAATTTAATGAGACAGTCAACCCGTTTAGCATATCTAATTTCATAACTGTAATCGATAGATAAACATTTTTTATGTGTTCATATGAAATGTTTCGGCTTAAATCACTATAATAATATTATATATTTATACCTGGCTATTAATGTGATAATAAAAAACAAAATGAAATATATCTCTTATGCACTTTAAAATACAAAATATAGCAATTCGTGGACGAATTGTCCGTGGATGAAATGTCCGTGGATGAAATGTCCGTGGATGAAATGTCCGTGGATGAAATGTCCGTTGGACGATATGTCCGTGGACGAAATGTCCGTGGACGAGATGTCCGTGGACGAGATGTCCGTGGACGAAATGTCCGTTGGACGAAATGTCCGTGGAGGAGATGTCCGTATACGAAATGTCCGTGGACGAAATGTCCGTGGACGAAATGTCCGTTGGATGAAATGTCCGTGGACGAAATGTCCTAGACCCATAATATTTAAGACTGCACATTTCAGCTCTGTTTCTTTATGAAAATAAGGGCCAATAATGGCTGCAAGCCAGAAATGTCGCAAATATACCAACATGTTGAAGATAGACTCGACACACCTCCTCCTTTCATCTTAAATAATGTAACTCTTAATGTGTAGTATTGCTATTAGTGGTTGATAAAGTGTGGCTGAGCGCTTTCACATCCAACCACACCGCTAACCTACCCTTAGGTAATATAATGAATAGTCTATTTAGTATTTAGTGGAATATTTAATTTATAAAGGATATTTTTATTATTTGTAAACTAGAAATACTTACATGCATTCATTTTCTCACCACTTTTTAAAATTAAGGCACCTTGTAATAAATATTAGAGGCAATTTTCCGGGTGCCAATTATTCTGGTGACAATTATCCTGGTGGCAATTATTCTGGTGGCATTAGTTCAAGTGGCAATTATCCTGGTGGCATTAGTTCAAGTGGCAATTGTCCGATCACGGATTTAAATACTGGGACATATGTGTCCCAATCGCTACGAAAGGGTAACATTTCTCCATTACCATTTCACCAAAGAATCTACAACCTTTCTCAACTCATCTCAACTGTTTACCTAATTCGTTTTTGTCATACCTCTTGCATCCGGAGATGTTGATGCTACTTCCGTTATTAATTGCAAGCTTTGGTTCATCTTACATTAATATTTGTTTCTCCTATCTTTTCAGTGCCTTATTTTTTCCAAAGAATGGCTCTCGACAAGATGCAGATCAGAGAGGTGCTGCGTCTAGTTCACAAGCAATTGTGGAATTGGATGACGCTTCTATTGCCAGCCAACAATCCATAATAGAAATAACCGACAACAAATATCCAGGCGCTGACAATGTTGTTAAGCTCAAGAGCACCAAAGTGAAAGTAGTGAGGGCTGTGCTGGAGTACTTCTACCGAGGAGAGTACGACTATGATGACGATGTGAGTACATAGCACTTAGTGTACCCCCATTTTATTATTACCTAGTTTTGTAAGTTGGTCAACATAGATAAAGTATATATGGCGTGAAGATGAGAGTTGGTAAAACTTTCACGGAAATTAAAGAGGAGTCTGCCATTTAGTGATAGGGTCTGCAGTCTATCGTCGGACATATCAAAGGTTACTGCAGACCAGTAACAGCAGTTTAGATTCATTATAATCTAATTTCATCAAGGAAATAAAGTTCAAGAAAATTGAAAGTTTAAGAGCAGCATTGGTATTTTTTATATCAACAGAGAGTGTGAGGAAATACCGTAGCCGTATAATGACAATATTTGACCAAATGCTTGCGTGGATGAGCTATTATTGAGTGGTGATACTAGGGCAGAGTAATCTGGAAAGGTCTTTAATATTAAATAATTTAAAGATTACAATAATCATTGTGCCAATACTTATTTATGCGTGCACGTTTGTTCTAATAAATGAATGCATGCATATGTGTGTAACTGATCGTTTGAGGAAAATATCTCCAAATTATCGCACAAACTACATCACTTGAAGGGGGACATATATGTCCTCTTAGGGCATAGAGGATTAACAGTTCTTTCGGTTTCAAAGCCATCGTCAACAGTAGGCAGCAACTCCTGTGTCAGTCACAAGGCCCTTTCAATCGCTTTAGCAAACTGTTCAATGTTGGTTTCGTTTATATGAAGCTGCAGTAAAACAACCAAATCAGTCTGAAAATCGCATGGTTCAAACGCAAAGACGCTTATTTCAAGATCTTGAGAAAGTGTTTCAGTCTGATTCATTTTAGTCACTCGGCAGTCCAGCGTGAATTTCTTTGAAAAAAAGTGCAACCTGCGATGCGTTTGTACGTTGAACTTGAGCTGAAGTTCATAACTAAAATGGCTACAATGATTAAATAAAATAAAGAATTTCACACTTTTAATCCTAAGAATTAATATAGATTTAACTTTTCATAAACTTTTGAAAGTTAATTAAGTAACACCAATGCATATTTAACTTTTCCTCAACATCAGGTGGAGACTCACTTGCTGGCTCTGGAGTTGGCTCACCAGTTCAAACTGAGAGATATAGAAGAAACTCTGTCCCGAAACCTGGCAGCTGACATTTCAGCGATGAGCTTCTCTGATTTCTACAACATGAAAATGCGCTACAAGAATGCGCAACTTCAAGAGTCTTGCGTTAGTTTCTTGAAGGAAAATGGTGAAGAGATTGCTAAGAGCGACAATTTCTCCAAACTGACTCGTGTGAGTATGTTAGGTCTTTTATTTGATGAATTGAAAAGAATCCAATTATTTTTATAGAAAGGTATCATATATTCTTCAACAACTTCGAACTGTACTTTTAGTAGTTAATGTTTAGATGAAAAATACTTTCAACGAATATCTTATTATTTCTGTACGGAAATCTTCGACTAATTATTTCAACAATAAAGAAAAATTATCGTATATATTGTTAAAGCTAAGTATTTAACAGCAGCAATATTACGAGCTATATTATATATATTTTTTATTAATAGTTTAGTCTGAATTGAATTTGAGTGAAAATGAAGAGGTCAATTTCCATGATATTACCATTGAAATTAACTGTGACTTCTAACACAGGTTTCTCTGCTGTCTCTCTTGGATGAGGAGAGTTTTGCAGCTGCTGAAATAGACATTTTTCGTGCGGCGGAGAGATGGGCTGGTGTGAATAAACCTGACAAGAAAACTGTGAAAGAGATTGGAAAGAAAATCAGACTGGCGACAATGTCACAGGAGGTGGATTTTTAATCGTTTAAAATGATGAAATAGAATGCTGTAATATTAAGAATTAGAGTAGCTGTTGCTACTAACATCAAATATGAATTATCTAATCATTTTCCCTTCAGGATTTGTTTGATGTGGTCAAACTTTCTAAAGAACTTCCTTCCATTGACGTTCTTGAAGCTATCAAGAGCATTACCAAGAAAGATGAGGCGTCAACTAATTTCCGACAACAACCACCCATTGGTAATTTACTCCCCTTTTTTTACACCAATCAAATAGGTTTGATTCTTGTTCTCGTGAATTTTATCCTTTTCTATTTTTGTTAATTTAACTTCTCAATCATTTTGTTGATGGAATTCAGATGGAAATGGACAACTTACTAAATATATATCAAATCTTGCTACAAAACATCTAACGGGTCCATTTCTCTCTTACTCAATATCCAGTTGCAGACCTCAACGTAGCTCAGTCTAGTCTGGGAGCTGTAGTTCTGAGTGGAAGTGTCTCAAGGGCAGATTTGATCTCTGGCTCCAGTGGATGTACTTCTCACAAAGTGGGAGGCAAACCAGACTGCATTGCTGTCAAGTTGGGGAAAACTTACCTGATGAATGCTATGCAACTTTTGCTGGATTCGAGTGAAGGAAAGTAAGAAATTTATGAATTGTATTTTTTTTTATTTATTATTTTTATAGACAGTTAATACATGGTATAAATATATTTAAATTGACAGTAACTTAATTGAATGTATTTTAGCTCAGCAGAATATTCATATTATAATATTTCAGCTGAACTTTTATCAAGTCGCTTATTCTGTCTGTTTCAGAAGCTACAAATACTATGTTGAAGTATCAGTCGATGGGAAGGAATGGCTGAGAGTGGTTGATCACTCCAACTATTGGTGCAGGTCAGTTAGTAACTATTATTTCTTTCATTTAAAAACTCAATGTTACAAAAAGACATAAAAAGACATATATATTACCTGACTGGTACTCAATGAAGTCAAGAGGCAATATATGTTAACAAATTACTAACTGACGTACACCTTCACACTCTGTCTTCTCTCCTTGCTAAAGTGCTGTTCCTCCTGCAGGTCTCACCAATTCCTGAGGTTCGATCCCAGGGCAGTGAGGTTCATTAGGATGACTGGCACAGACGAGTGCCTTAATATCATCTCTTTTGCAGCTCTGTACTCAAAGGAGGAATGTTCACTGGTGCAAGGAATACCAGGTGAGTGTTAGCTTACCTTCAAGTGTATTTCTATTTCAGTGTCTTTCTTTACCATTAATTGCATTGGTAGAACAGTGCAATTAATTTAATTAATTTGTTGCATTTTTTCCATGCAACAATGGTATGACGCTATCATTGTACATTTGGATTGTAAAAAGAAAATCTAATAGAAACTCTATAGCTATTATAATCCTTAACCTGTCTAGAGGTCCCATATGACAAACATTTTTAGATATATAAACTTAATTTAGGAAATGTAGCATCTAAATAAAATTAAATTAAGAGTTTTTATAAAAAAATGCCAGTCGAAAAATTGTGCTTAAAATAACCTTTTACTATATATATTCAGGTTTATATGCTAGATTATGGTCCTATGCATAGTAAATATATAGTAAAGTATGCTAAGTACAATATTGGAACATCCGAAAATACTACATGGACGTGACCGCGATTAAAACGAGTTACGTCACACAAGTAATTTCCATATAAGAACTGTTCTATTATTCAGTTAAATGTGCTTTTTCATGGAAATTAACTTGAATAGAATTTTGTTTTTATCACGTTTTACACTCTATTCCCATATAATATTAAACTTGATAGCCTTCAATATCTCCAGTAGAGTATATATAATTATTAATATGTTTATATACGCAGTACTCTAATAACTCTTAAACAAATTCTTTCTATAACTCATAGAAAATGATTTATAGAATCGAGGAGTGACAATTATAAATTTCTTGTTACTTTTATTCGCTTTAGTTACCGTTTGGTAACTAAACTGAGTCGTGATTTGGCAACTAAAGCGGGGGATGCCTGTACTTACCTATATTAGTGAATGCTCTCTACTCTCCAAACAGTACCCAGATTGATACTCTCTAAGAAATAGGATAAAATAGGTACACTTTAAACCGTAAATTCTATATTAATTTTGTACATCACAATTCCATCACTTCCTACCAATGGCTTAGGCAGTAATCATTATACTTAACTCATCTTAAATAAACTAAATTATAAATACCTAACTAGAGAATTTAATTCAGTGATTTATTATAATTTAATTTACTCTGAAATATTCATACTTTTGCTCCAAGAAAAGTTTTTCTCTCCATTAAATAATAAAATATCTTGACTAGGGTGCCGGTCATTTGGGTCCGTGTTTATAAAAAGTATAATAAACATGCATAGTTAATATAGGTTATGTATAATTGAATGCTTTCTCAGTTTTAAGGTAAATTAATAAAATATTTTAAAATTTAATGAAATTTTGATATATATAAAAAAACACTTAATGCGCTCCCACAACGTGTTGAACAATGAAAATTTAGCATACTCTAAACAATAAGATTTTTTACAACAAAGGTTTGCTTTCGTTTAACATGTTAAAATAAGCTTTAAACACCAAGGTTTGAATTAGTTCATAGTATAGAAAAACCTAATACCGCATATTGTGTGCAATGTTTTAAAAAAACAACAATGTTTTATCGTCTGAGTTGTACCGTTTAACAGTATTTTGAAGCTTTACCGTAGCGTGTCTGTACTTCTTTTTCCCATAAAATGGCTCACTGCATTCGATGTGCATTTTCTTTGTGCAGTTAGACTATCTTCCTTTTTCAATGTATCTATGAATTTCCATATGTTTGGATGCAAGCAAGATGCGTTACGATGCGTTGTGACAAGCCTCGATGTCATTGTTGGTTCTAGGTAAATTATTCAACAATTAATCAATGGACATTCCAAATTTGAGCTGGAAACAATAGCATTAAGTGTTTTTTATATATACTATGTAATAAAATTGCATTATATATTAAAATATTTTATTAATTAACATTAAAACTGAGAAAGCATTCAATTATACTTAGGCTAAACTAACTATGCATGTTTATTATACTTTTTATTATCAATATCCTAATTTTGACTAATTTCAAACAAATTAAGTAGAAATAAGAAGTATTATGGATACCTAAATTAATAAAGTCACCTAACTAATTCACAAATAATTAAGAAAAAGGAAAAATCATGGAAAATAATAAGTTATTAACCCAAAATAGCTAAGTTAAATGAACTTGCTTGTTCATTGAGCGATGGAGACTGTTTATGAATGTATATAGATTCTAATAAACGAATATCACACTGGTTTTTATTGCTTTTTATTAACATTCATTTTAAGAGTCATCAATTCTTAACATAATCAGAATATGAATAAACACCTGTTCTGATATTAGCATAAAGTAAAAAAATACAGCCGGTTGAAACTGGTGAGCTGAAACAGCAAGAAACAGGCTAAGACTATAAGAGAATATGAGCCAGACGGAATTCATGACAAGGAAGTTGATATTAAGTTGATATTTGGTGAGACCATGATGCAGTTAAAGGTGAGAATTTCTCAGCATAAGGGAATATCCTTTAGAACAAATAACCCCTATAGCTCCCCACCATATAGTTCAATTCGTAATCATTCTTTAGATAATAATCACCCAATTAAGGAAGAAAATTTCAAAATTTTGCAAACTTCAAACCAGTGTGATATTCGTTTATTAGAATCTATATAGTATATACATTCATAAACAGTCTCCATCGCTCAATGAACAAGCAAGTTCATTTAACTTAGCTATTTTGGGTTAATAACTTATTATTTTCTATGATTTTTCCTTTTTCTTTATTATTTGTGAATTAGTTAGGTGACTTTATCAATTTAGGTATCCATAATACTTCTTATTTCTACTTAATTTGTTTAAAATTAGTCAAAATTAGGATATTGATAATGAATATTGAATTATACTTTTTAAAAACACGGACCCAAATGAAATAGACCCATTGACTAGGTAGGTATAACTCCCATACTTCTGAACAAACTTAATACTACAATATAAGTTATAATATATTTATCTTAATATACATTTAGGTTCATAATTTTATTAAACGTTCATCTCAATCAAAACAAAATTTCTCTCTTTTAATTAACCTTTGAATAATAATAAATGACATAATATTGTATCATGAAAAAATACCTACAATAACATTTAGTTGTAATATTATTTTATTGGGTTAGTTACGAGTTATCGGACAGTCTCAAATTCCCGATTACATTCAAAAAGTAAATTATTTGACACTTCTATTAATTTGTTCGAAAATGTAGAATTGTGCAATAATTCGTAACTTAGCCTAAATAGTATAATATTTAGTTAATTTCCGTAAAATGATAACCAGTGACTCTACGAACATTCTTAAATTGGTTCGTAAATGACTTCTTAATTATTGTCGTAAATTTGATGTTACGAACTCTTCTGTAATTCGGCCCCAGGTTATTATGTTTATTATTATGTCATATTCATTATTATGTCATATTCATTATTATGTCATATTCATTATTATGTCATATTCATTATCATGTCATATTCATTATCATGTCATATTCATTATTATGTCATATTCATTATTATGTCATATTCATTATTGTGTCATATTCATTATTATGTCATATTCATTATTATGTCATATTCATTATCATGTCATATTCACTATTATGTCATATTCATTATTATGTCATATATTCATTATCATAACATTTTCATTATTACGTCATATTCATTATCATGTCATATTCATTATTATGTCATATTCATTATTATGTCATATTCATTATTTTGCCATATTCATTATTCTGTCATATTCATTATCATGTCACATTCATTATTATGCCATATTCATTATAAGGTATGTCATATTCATTATTACGTCATATTCATTATTATGCCATATTCATTATTACGTCATATTCATTATTATGTCCTATTCATTATCATGTCATATTCATTATTATGTCATATTCATTATCATGTCCTATTCATTATATTATGTCCTATTCATTGCAATGATATGGTGGGCAAACTCTTGGTTGTTCTCCTATTACTTCCCCTACTAACTTTTTCTCTTCTTTCAGTTGCCTCCACTAATGTGGCCTTAGAGTCAAGAGGGGCTAAAGTCTTTGGTGGATATTGTGGTAATCCCTCTAGTAAACCAATGTATTGCATCGATGGGAAGGAGAACTCATGTGCTGACGTGAGAGAGAATTCTCCCCTCACCATCACACTGGGACAGCCTCACTGGCTATCTTCTTTGCGGTGAGTGAAGTCTGCCTCAATGCAGAAAAGTAGATAATTAATGAAAGAAAAGAATTAGTACTTAAGTGTAGTTTTGGTGCAAATAATTTAAATGAAGTGAACTACTGTACTCTATTCAAGGCAATGAGGTTAAATTCTAACCAATTACTTTTCTAATTTGCGTCATTCGTACTTACCTCAGTGAATATTTATATTCTACTCTAGTTATATAAACATACCTACAAAATAAGATAATAGACAAAGAAAATACTTAGATATTAAAATTAAGAAATATATAGAAAATATTTCATGATCAATTTTCAATAAATAATTCAAATTGAAATTTCATTTCTTTCTTAATTGCTTTATTTAGCAAACATTATTTTATATTAATTATAAATTTATAGGAGATTAATTATAGAAATGAATTCTTTAATACCATTTACATCTTTTAACTATTTTGTTAAATAATAAATGTAAATGCCTCAGTTTAACTTGTATTACACTCTTTACTGTTTTTTTTATTAAATCTCTATATATTTTGTTATAATATATTAAAACTTGCATTACACCACCAGTATTAAATATTCATTCAGTGGAATTACTCACATAAAATTAAGTTCTAACATTAACTTTAATTGTCTAATCATTCCTAAAGCAAATAAAACAGGTTTAATTCCTTAAAAGGCTAACAAACACAATATCTGCATTGTTTCTGTACAATTATTTCTACGTAACAACAATGTTGTTTTATTATTTTCACTGCTGTACTAATGACGTAATTACCACTGAATGACTGACTGTGTGGACACTAATTTAATGACCCTCTTTCTCCCCTCAGGGTGAGAATATATGCAGTGGGTACCAGTTACAGCATCGAGAGTTCCTCTGACGGAGAGTCTTGGCAACCAGTTGGTGGTGATCCAAAGAGGGAGTGGGGTAGAGTCTGGCGTACCTTTGAGTTCAGTCGCAGAGTTGTGCTGCACTTCAGAGTCACAATGAAGAGAATAAAGTATGTAAGTATTCCCTTGACTGCTATGCTTCATGCATTAGTCGGTGAGTAATGGATGAGTAATTATTATTTATTTGAGGTTAAAATAACCCTCATTATTTCATACTAATAAAATAGTGTAAAATAATAAGACTAGGAAATATAATATATTGAACATCAAAATTAATGTAATTAAATTCCATTAGAATTGTTGCATGTGAATTCAAAGTTTTACATTAAATTAATTTGATAATGATAATTTAATTGATTTAATTAATTAAAGATTCACTGCAGTAATTTAACTTTTCTCGGGATAATTACAATAAATTATTCCTACACACAAAGAATTTCACCATCAATAATATCACCACTAAAGTTATTCCACCAGCCGCAAGATGTCGCTAGTGCTTTGGTTATCATTATTAAATTTGATAACTTCATTAATTAGCACTGGTTATCATTTTTCATAAGTCTCTTATAATAGTTTAGAAATACCTATAAAAAATATTCATTTAAATTAGATAATAAATTATTATTGTATATTTTATTACTATATTTTTTATACCAAATTTAATAATAAAATGAATAATATATTATTCATTTTTCTGTTATTACTTATAATACTTACAAAAAATTACTTAATACTCGTAAAAAATATTTAAAACAAATAAATTTTTAATACTAATAAAAATTACTTAATTCTTATGAAATTTTATTCACTTAGTAGCCTTTAACTGCTAGCAACTCTTCATTTTCCTCTTACTCCATCTGTGAGTAAAGTGCACCCTGAACTGTGTTCTATTCGTAAACGGTAGCTTTTATGCAGTCATGAGCACTCTCTATCACTGATGAACACTTTCACTTTGTGTTTTTCACTCAAATCATTTCCAATTCTCTCCAACATCTCAATGAGACGATAAAATAAAACAGAAACATTGCCTCAGTTTCGTCAAACTTAGTCGCTAATTTGAACATTTTCCTCTTTGCTAATTCTTGTTCATTTATCTGACAGATTAACATACTTCTGTACCACTTTGAGAGTCCTGCCAGCACCACTGCTGTCACAAACTAACAGCTCTCTCAACCAATAAGGACAGCAGTCACCTTTGACGTGAAGGAAACTGGATGTTATTTCCTGTCTCTTAATTTAATGACTTAAAATATTCAAGAAACTGATTAGTTTGCTAATATTTTCTGTTGATGGGCTGATTTGTATTTAGGAAATTAGAGGAAAAATAACCTACTTACTTTTAATTGGTTAATCTTGTTAGAAATAAATCAATTCTGAGTAAAGATTTAAAATTAAAAGAATTTATATTAAATTAAAATATATTACCATATTTCGAGTATTGTTGGAAAAAATGATTTATATGTATATTGGTTCCAATTTACTAAATTTATTTCTATAAAAATGCATTTAATAATTTGTAAGAAATGTAAAATAAGATAAACATTTGATTTCTTTTATTATTCTGTTGTGCTATTAATGTTTAGACTGAAAATCAAAGTTAGAGTATGTACCATATATGGCACATCACACAGGGTAGGGTTAAACACTAATGTGTTTATTACATACATTTTTGCACTGTGATTAAAATGTACTTGTTTTTGTTCTTATTATTGTTTATTGGTTGATTGCAGTTGTTTTTATAAAGCTTTACTTACATTAACAATTACTTTAACCCGTTACTTGGGGAGAAAAAGTCAATCACCTCACAGATTATTTGGTCCTGGTTAAAATTCTCTAATTTGCTATTATTTTAACTAATAAAAACCTTATTATCTCGAAAAACACAGTGATTTATGCTGAAACATTCGTAACATTAATTAATGTTTACCATATTATGTTAAAATATTTCACAACATAAATTAATGTTTACCATATTATGTTAAAATATTTCACAACATTAATTAATGTTTATCATATTATGTTAAAATATTTCACAACATTAATTAATGTTTATCATATTATGTTGAAATATTTCACAACATTAATTAATGTTTACCATATTATGTTAAAATATTTCACAACATTAATTAATGTTTATCATATTATGTTAAAATATTTCACAACATTAATTAATGTTTACCATATTATGTTAAAATATTTCCTATGAAATTAGACACACCCTCCCTCTAACTACAAAGTTAACTAGTGTACTCAGCCTTAAAAACTATCCTAGTCATAATTTATGTGTTTATTTGATTGCAAGCTTATGTTTTCAATATATTTTCTGATTAACAGTTATTTTCTTTATTAATTACCTTTAACTAAAATAGCATTTAATTAATAACATTATTATATCTATTTTAAACATCAGACTCTTGTGAAATTTTAATCAATGTAAAGCAATGAAATCTTTTATTTTGTCCCAATAATTGCAAGGAAAATGAACGGTAGAATCTTTAAATTATTTTAATAATCTACAGGACAGGTTTTTTCTTCCTTTCTTTCAATTTTGGCTTCTCACTGCAAACAAAATAGATTAAATTAACAAATAAATAAATAATAAACAAACAAGAGTAACAAACTAATATTTCAGTAGTGGTTTAACGTCTGTTTCGGAACCAAAGACCATATCGCTGATGTCAAAAGTAAATTAAATACAAGGGACTGGAAGAAGCAGTCCGAAAGGAAAGTGGCTCATTAAACAGAGTCACCTAACACCGTCGGTGACAACGCTCATGAATGCAGAAAAGCTACTCCGTGAATGTAGTGTCTTACCAAGAAATGTGACAAAAGGGACACAAGCACAGGTGCTTGCACACAAGTATGGAAGAGGAAAATGAAGAGATGATACTAATTTTGGCCAGAGACTACCTATCACAAAAATCTGAGAGGAAAATGAAGAGGTAATAGTAAATGAAGTCTAGCTAACACAAAATCTAAGAGGAAAATGAAGAGGTGATAGAGAATGAAGTCTACGAGTGTACCTAACACAAAATCTAAGAGGAAAATGAAGAGGTGATAGAGAATGAAGTCTACGAGTCTACCTAACACAAAATCTAAGAGGAAAATGAAGAGGTGATAGTAAATGAAGTCTACGAGCCTACCTAACACAAAATCTAAGAGGAAAATGAAGAGGTGATAGAGAATGAAGTCTACGAGTCTACCTAACACAAAATCTAAGAGGAAAATGAAGAGGTGATAGTAAATGAAGTCTACGAGTCTACCTAACACAAAATCTAAGAGGAAAATGAAGAGGTGATAGTGAATGAAGTCTACGAGTCTACCTAACACAAAATCTAAGAGGAAAATGAAGAGGTGATAGTGAATGAAGTCTACGAGTCTACCTAACACAAAATCTAAGAGGAAAATGAAGAGGTGATAGTAAATGAAGTCTACGAGTCTACCTAACACAAAATCTAAGAGGAAAATGAAGAGGTGATAGTGAATGAAGTCTACGAGTCTACCTAACACAAAATCTAAGAGGAAAATGAAGAGGTGATAGTGAATGAAGTCTACGAGTCTACCTAACACAAAATCTAAGAGGAAAATGAAGAGGTGATAGTGAATGAAGTCTACGAGTCTACCTAACACAAAATCTAAGAGGAAAATGAAGAGGTGATAGTAAATGAAGTCTACAAGTCTACCTAACACAAAATCTAAGAGGAAAAAGAAGAGGTGATAGTGAATGAAGTCTACGAGTCTACCTAACACAAAATCTAAGAGGAAAATGAAGAGGTGATAGTAAATGAAGTCTACAAGTCTACCTAACACAAAATCTAAGAGGAAAATGAAGAGGTGATAGTGAATGAAGTCTACGAGTCTACCTAGCACAAAATCTAAGAGAAAAATGAAGAGGTGATAGTGAAAGAAGTCTACAAGTCTACCTAACACAAAATCTAAGAGGAAAATGAAGAGGTGATAGTGAATGAAGTCTACGAGTCTACCTAACACAAAATCTAAGAGGAAAATGAAGAGGTGATAGTGAATGAAGTCTACGAGTCTACCTAACACAAAATCTAAGAGGAAAATGAAGAGGTGATAGTGAATGAAGTCTACGAGTCTACCTAACACAAAATCTAAGAGGAAAATGAAGAGGTGATTGTAAATGAAGTCTACGAGTCTACCTAACACAAAATCTAAGAGGAAAATGAAGAGGTGATAGTAAATGAAGTCTACGAGTCTACCTAACACAAAATCTAAGACCTCGTAGTTGAAGAGCATAACCCTAGCGCTATCCTCTAAAACTGCAAGTAGTGTTCAAAGAATGAAGAAAGACAATACATAATCCAAATTACAACAGTTCGGGGCCTAAGGTACAGCTTCAGGATAGAGCCCCTGGGGGCGAGTAACTAACTAATCAGGGCAGGTATCGAATTATCGGTCGGTTATATATTTTCGATCGCATAAGAAAAGTATAAAATAGAAGTTACATAATAATAAAATCAATGTCATATTTAAGGTATTAAAAACTTTCTAAAGAATATAGATTGAGTAAATATAGTTCACATGTTAGTTAGATTATTTATAATAACTTTTTAATGCTATTTGTTAAATTTAATCCTAAGAAACTATTAGTCGTCACAATTTTACGATAAAATTAATATTAAAAAAAAATTATATCAAATTTATTGAAATTATGATTATGTCAGTTCTTTTTCTGTTTTCAGTTCCATTTTATTGCTCTTTGTCTCGCATTATAGATAATAAAAGTGAGAATAATTTCATCAAATTTTTTTAGATTTGTTTTTAGTTCAGATATTTCTAAATTAACAAAAACAAATTTTGACAACTTTTTAATTTCATTTTAGACTTCGATTGATAGAAAAAATCTGGTTCATAAAATAAAGGCAAATTCCCATGGAAATAACCTGCTGCAAACTGCATCTAAATTAATTGGGAATTAAAAAAGTTGTGAAAATGGCTATAAAATTTTGAAAAAAAGGCTGTAAGAATTTCAATATCTATTTTAGCGAAAAAATGCAACGAAAAGTCAGTCGCGTATACAAGGGGGGAGGATGGGGGAGCAACTGGGGCAGATGATCCCCCATCTTTGATGTACGATTTTTTTTCAAATAAATCTACAGATCAATAAAAATATACAGATTAATCCTCAAAAAGTGAAGAAATGTCAATTGTTTGATTATTTTTTAATTGCTCTGAACATGCTTTAACTCTCTGTTCCATCAGAAGCGTCATTTTTAAATTGCGAATTGGGAGAACTTGAAATACTTAAAGTCGTATAATGAATACGCCATTTTGTTCATGAAGAGTTGATTTTTATTACCCTATTAATATTAGCATTGATCTTCAACCTTAAAATGTTTCTGAATTTGAGAAGAAATGGATTCCCCTGCAGTTCTCCAAAGACCTCCTCCTTCAACAGTACGCTGAGAATTCATGCTACATTTGAAGATAAGTGAAGGGGCAGCAAAATCTTTACATCTGAAAAAGACTGGTTCCATCCACAAGAAAAAGCAAATGGAAACAAAAACAAGATGAACAGATGCAGTGATTTAGGAGGTGAAGAGTTTTTTTGCTCTCTCAGAAAAGCTTTTCGAAAGATTTCACCCACCAAAACCACGTGGTGGAGGAACGTCATGCATTAACTTTGTTTCCGTTTTTATTATTACACTTCAGTTCAACCATTAACAAAAAGCACATATATAACAGTTTTGTCAGTGGTTTCTGCAGCAACCATCTAAACATTGACAATTGAATCGTTTGGAGATGAGAAGTCCCTTTGCCTCCATTAAAAACACATCAAAAAAATACGAATGAAAATCATCGAAATATCTGGAAAATAAATAATAGGTATGATGCTAAGGTAATGAATGATCTTCGTTGCAATTATTAATGGAATGGTTCCAATTGTTCAGGGATTCCTTAACGAATATGGCAACTTGTTACCAGTTAATGGTTTTCAAAACTCTGATTTCTCCAGCACATTATTTGGCCCAGCCTGCAACTTCTTCACTTTGGTGCATGCAAGACCACATTGCACAAATGCAGCTCTTGAATGTTCAAGGGAGAGTTTCGAGGTCGAGTGATTAGCAGAAGTAAGGAAATAAAATTTCTGTTCAGCACACAGTCCAGATCTCAAACCTTTGGACTTTCACATATGGACTGCTTCACAAACACGAGTTTACATATAAAAAAAATTCCAATGAGTCTCTTATACAATGGCGGAACGACGTCTTGCATCCACCAAAGGGAATAACGAGTTGCAGAATAGTGCAGTCTGGGTCAATTAATGTCCTGGAGCAATCTGAGATATGAAATATTGTTAACCGATGGCAAGTTGCCATCATCGTCAAGGAATGCATGAAAGATTAGATCCGTTCCATTAATAATGGCAACAAAGATATTACCTTAGCATCAAACCTATCATTCATACCGTTGATATTTCAAGAATTTTCACTAGTTTACAATCCGTTGTTTTTTCGATTTGGTTTTTGATGGAGGCAAAGGAAACTCGTTGGATGGTTGCTGCAGAATCCACTGACAAAACTGACTTATATGTGCTTGGTGGACATCATATAATGGTTGAAATGAAGTGGAATGATGGAAACTAAGATCATGTCTGACGATCCTCCACAACGAAGATTTAGTGAGTGAAATCTGCTGAGAAGCTTTTCTGAGAGAACAACTGAGGGTTTCTCCCTGCTTCTGTTCATTTTGGTTTTATTTTCATTTGCTTTTTCTTGTGCTTCTTGTGTAGAAGGAGTCTTATTGAAAAGACCACAAACTCTTGTGAACTTTAGGATTTAGGGGTAAGATTTAGCCACCCTTCCATTTATTCAAGATGTTAAGTGAAGCATGAACTTTAGGCGTACTGTTGAAGGAGGAGAAGGTGTTTTGGCAAGCTACAGAGTACAGGAAGATCAATTTCTTCTCAATTTCAGAAAGATTTTTGAGGATGAAGATCAATGCTAATATTAATGGGATGATAAAATCTATTCATTATGAACAAAATGACGTATACATAATAGCAACAACTTGAATCATTTTAAGTTCTCTCAATTGGCAATTTGGAAATGACGCTTCTGATGGAACACCTTCACAGCCTAAATGTACGTTTTACATGCAGCGATTGTTAATTGCGATCATAGCCTAGTGATTATCGCTGAGCACTAGTTCAATGCTGTTCCTAGTGAAATGTTTTCCAACGAGCGATTACCCTCGAGCTACAGTTCAATGTATTTCTATTGCTGGACGATCATTGTTGAGCGATGATCGCATCAATCGATGGAGGCAAAACGAACCTTAAGCATGTTCAAAACAATTAAAATAATCAAATAACTAGTGATAGGACGATACCAAAATTTAAACGATTCCGATTCTATCCAAATGGACCAATTCCCGATATGAGAATCTCATACTATTGAGTTTAATTATATACAAAAATATAATCATTATTTCAAATAATAAGAGAAAAATGTATGTCACTCGGTACTATTTTTTAACTTCAATTATTGTGCTTCAAAGAGTTCACATTAGTTTTCATTTTAATTAGTAACCATTAATGTAGATACTGGATAATTAATTTATTAGGTATTTAACGTCTGCTTCGGAACCAGAAGCCATATCGCTGACGTCAAAAGGAAATTAAATACAAGGGACTAGAAGAAGCAGTCAGAAAGGAAATTGGCTCAATGAACAAAGTCACTTACCACCGTCGGTGACAATGTTTATGGATACAGAAAAGCTACTTCGTGAATGCAGTCACTTACCAAGGAATGTGACAAAACGGGACACAAGCACTGGTGGCTGCACTCACGGATGGAAGAGGAAAATGAAGAGGTGATAGTAAATGAAGCCTACGAGTCTACCTAACACAAAAATCTAAGACCTCGTAGTTGAAGAGCATAACCCTAGCGCTATCCTCTAAAACTGCAAGTAGCATTAAAAAAAATGATAAACATGGTAAAAATGAAAAAAGACAATCCATAATCGAAATTACAACAGTTCGGAGCCCAAGGAAAAACCCCGATTCTCCAATTATCCTTATATGATTTCGATTAATCGTCCCACCACTACAAATAACTGACATTTCTTCAAGTCTGAGGATTAATCCGTAGACACATGAAAAAGTAAAACCGACTGAAATTTATTTCCATGGTAGACTGGAATACATATCTCATGTGTGCAAAAATCTAATAATGAAACTTTTTATGCAGTACGCTCCACATACTATAAAAAAATAAACTAATTTAAATTATACTCACACTAAAGAAGTTTTCCTTTTCTTCTTTTTGTCTGTTTTTGAAGGGACGACAATTTCTTCTCCTTTAATTTCTTCCTCTTCTTCAATTTCTTTTTCTTCAATATCTTCCTCCTCTTCCTCATCGGATTCTTCCCCCACTTCCTTCCTCTTCCTCTTCCCTCCCCTCCCTCTCACCCAAACCACCACCCTCTCCCCGTCCACATCCAAACCCTCGAGTAGTTTCCTTCGCTCCCAAACATCGACACCAGCACCGAAGGAGAGTGAACAGGATCTGCCAACAAAATTCAGTCAAACAACGTGTACAAAATGAACAATATTTAGAACAAAAATTATAGTGAATATGGAAAATTAGCTACAAACATGGAAAACATCTTCAGACAAGTTTAAACATGTTCAGACAAGTTAAAACATGTTCAGACAAGTTAAAACATGTTCAGACAAGTTAAAACATGTTTAGACAAGTTAAAACATGTTCAGACAAGGTAAAACATGTTTAGACAAGTTATACTAGTTTAAACATCAAAATTTTCAGTTTCTCAATGAAATATTTGTTTGATCAATATTTATAATAATATTATAATTATCTATGAAGTAGAATAGAAATGAAATATTCTTATGTAACAAATAGTTTAGGAAAAATGGAAATGTATGAAAAGTGTAAAATTATGGCACTGGCATGTTATTTTGTTCCATTCTGTAAAAAGGTCCATTGAATATCTTTTTTAATGTTTACTTAAAATATTTGATATTATCTAATAATAATCTTAGCAACAAGTTTTTGAATTTGCCGTTATTTGGAACGTTGTACAAGATAATAATAATAACTTGGTTGTTAGTTGATAGAAAAATTTGTGGTAAAAATCCATTGTTCTATTTTTTTTTTTTCATTGGGTGAGGGGATTATGCTATGTAGCGTCGGGCCGGGTGGCTTTGCGCATTTTCCGCATACTTTGAATTTACGAAAAAACTGAAGTCAGCAATCTGATTTTTTGTGTGCAGATAGAAGAAGGGTACACCTAGGTGCACACCAAGTTTCAACTCTTTAAGTTATCATCGAAAAAGTTATCATCAAAAAACTGTGCACAAAGTTCGTGGGGGAAAACCTGTTGAATTTTGTGCACTTACCGGGTGTACTGTGCAACGCGCAAGTACACCCAATGTGAAACTGCACAGTGCACAAGTTCACCCTATGTATAAACTATGCATAAAAAACTCCATCCATGTTCCAACTGTTTATAAACAAATTCATACTTTTGTTATCTAGAATGGTACTAATTGACTGTAAAAATACTAGCTTTACACTACATACTTGTCTCATCATCTCTACCTAATACTAGAATGAGAGATCATGAAAATAACGAACGGCACATGTTTGACCGATTGGCTTTGTTACTGCTTTAAACCTTCATTGATCTGCTTTTCCACTGCCATGAATCTAACCCATATCTGCTATGCAACTGACGTGAATCTGCCCCGATCTGCTATGCAACTGCCGTGAATCTGCCTCAATCTTCTATGCAACTGCCCCGATGTGCTGTGCAACGGGTTGTCTCTGCCAGTCGATAAAATTTCAATTGACTTGAGCTACCTCTAAATATTGTCAGAATGTCCTAGGATTTCATCTGAGTTACTTCTTCATGGCTACGCAGTATTTAATGGTGACCGGAGAAATCGGCGAAATGGGAAATTTCGCCGCCGGAATTTTCGCCGTAGGAATTTTCGCCGTTAGGAAAATTCGCTGTTAGGAAGATTCGCCGTGAGGAATATTTGAAGGTCCCCTCTAAGCAAATATTTTTATTGCTTTATTCAACGAGGCTAATGTTTCTTATCATTTTGCTACAAACCGCATCGAATTTGGTAGCATATTTTTAATTTTATATGCTTTTAAAAAATTTTATGATCAAAACTCGACAAAACCTATTTCATTCCGACTTACTAATTTAAGAAATTTTCAGCCTGAAGAAAAAGAATGTACACCATTTGTTTTGATTGTGAACTAAGTATTAGGCTTAATAAATCCATATAATATTCGTCTAAAGGTATAAAATTGAATAAATTTATAATAGAAACGTTTATATACTTCAGGAAACAATTAATATCTAAAATAATTTAAATAAAGGCCGAAAACGCATGGTTTGTTTATAAAATTCAAATTTGTAATCAAAACAAAGAGTGTACAATCTTCTTCTTGAGCATCAGATTAGTGATTCGCTCAATTGTTGCTCACAGAGTATTAAAAAACTTTAAAAACAAATTATAAAATATATACTGAACCGATTTTTTTTTTCCCGGAGCCTGGAGATGGTGACCGGTCAATTTGCCGAAAACACTTTCGCCGAAAACACATTCGCCGAAAACACATTCACCGCACGACACATTCGCTGAATTTTTTTTGATTACTTAAAAAGATAAACAATTGTATCTCATAAGTCAATATAAAATTACATATAAATGAACTTACATATAAGTGTATGTCTTTTACAATATTCTACTTTACAATATTGGTTAAGCTTTTTGGAATTTAAGTTCACTTACTTAATTAACTCATATAATGTTATTGCTGCATTATTTGTGACATTTTATTAATTCTATGTTAATCCTATTTTCTGTGTACAATAATCAGTTAAAAAAGAAAAATAATTTTTTTATTATATTAATCCTTCTATATACATTGTAGAATCAGTCTGCTACTGTGAGTAACTCGTGAAGCTTTCAATATACAGGGCGACCCACAAAAAAGTCTACCAACTTTAAATTCGTATATTTTAACAACTATTGAAGGTACAGTTACAACAGATTTATTTCTAGGTTTTAAGAGTATTCATATAACTATTCCTTTTATAAAATATTGACAATATGGAGAAATGTGTTTGAGTACAAAAAGGAAGTCAAATAAATTTTGTTCAGAAACTCCTTTACAGAAAGTTTATGTTAAAATAAATGGATGAAATATTCATTATTTAATAAATAATACTAAATTTATTGAGAAACTTTTATAATGGGACTAAGAACAAGCATTTATATGGCATTAAAACCAGACAATTAATTACCGTTTAATTTATGGTTAATAAAAATTGGATCAATTTTAAATAATCATAACACAGGATATGCAATAAACTTATATTTTATAGTAAACCTTAGTCTGCTAAACATTGTCATTTTTTCGGCGAATGTGTCGTTCGGCGAATGTGTCGTGCGGTGAATGTGTTTTCGGCGAATTGACCTAGAACCCTGGAGATGACCTTTAAATAATTTTTAAATACTAATGTAACTGAATATATTTATACCTATCATTATACCTATATATAATGATATATTTATACCTATATGTTAATAACTAAATGGAAATAATATAAATAATAATATATGACTAAACATATTATATTCCTATTTATTCCTCATATTACGTTAGAATCGCAGCAACGAAGATTTTTATGGATTCAAAATAGAAATTAATGGAATTTAGGTTTAGAGAGATCACATACACTCACAAGAGAGATATTTTAAATGTAGCATTCTTATCAGTGTACTACCTTGAAATATTTGTGCCATGCGCAATAATCAAGATTTCAAGAGGTAAACCGTACAATGAAATACCGAGTAAATAAAAAAAAATCAATAATTAGGTAGCTATGAAACCATCAATAACTCAGAATAGTACAATAATTAGAAAAGTTTTATCTTAAATTCACAATATTAGACACTCAGGAACACTTAACACATTTACCCTCTACCGCCTGAATTATGAAATTATATCGGAAAAAAATTTCTAAGTGTTCTATCTTACCTTCAACTCGCTAAATAACATCACAATTATATAAGTTTTGTAAATTTTTCTATTTATACGTTTTTAGTCACGTGTTCCTCAGGAGGAACATTAGGCACTAGACTCTCAGAATGTGTTGTTCCGATGAGGGAACAACAGGCATAGAGCTTACTTAGTGTATACATATTTTCATTTTCTTTATGTATATTGACACTATCAATAGCTTTCACTACTTTTGAGCGAAATAAAATGATTAATTTGAAATAAAATCACATCTTATGAGTACAATTTATTTTTGTGAATGTATCAATCTCTAATGGTATCTTTCTAAAGATATTCATACGAACTTCTTTTGCTAACCACTCACAAACCATTAGTTATTAGTCATGTAGAAAATAAATAGAAGTATTATAATATCAAATATGAAATCAAAATAGTAACTAACATTATACATATATCCTTTGGCATCGTATCACAGCAAATTATAAATAAAAAACTTCCTTTGGTGGAATATTATAACTACCTATAAAAATACATTATTTGATCATATCACATCACAATCATTTTGAAGATATCACAATAGCTACTAAAGTAAAGACTTAATAATAATAAAGCTCTGTGCATTCATCTTATTCTCCGTGAAATTTTGAGAAGCAGTTTGAACTAACTGTGATACACAGGAAAACTTTGCATTTTTTGCACATGAACTGGGTTTTACGATTGCATTCATTCATTCTGCATCGGTTTCTCTTCTCTTGTACGAGTGGGAAATGGTCAACTTTATCAAAGCGTATTATATCATCAGAATTGCAATGCATTCGTTTAGGTTTCTTGACATTCTTTGGTTCTGAACAAGATGGCCGACCTCTTCTCTGAGTCAGAGATTTGCCTTTCTCAATCAAAGCTCCAGCAACCATTAGTTTGAAGTGAGAAAGATGAAGAATGTCCTTTTTTTCCAGGTGCAATTTCTCCGCATCTCTCCTGTAGAGGAGCCAAGCATTACTTATTGACATGTCCAGCATATGGAAAACCATTCGCATGTAATATTTTTTTGAGCGTAGGCTAATGCGATAGAGAGCAATTAAACTATCTGCCAAGTCTACACCACCCATAGACTTATTATACTTCTGTACTATGTCTGGGCATGGCACTTCAATTGTCTTCTTGAATGTTCTGTCGAAACGCTCAACCATAGTTACAGGCAAGGCTCTAGCAAAATTTGAGATGAGATTAACAATCTTGTTATCGTGCCATTTCACATAACATATCTCTTTATGGTTTTCTTGAAGAATCAATTCATCGAAGGAGCCTCTACCTTTCTTAGTTAGCTCTTTGTCCACGTTTTTCCCTTTTGGTATTCCTGGAAGTCTTGGTACGCGAACTGTACCACAACACCATATCTTTCTAGTGGCCAGATGATTCAGTAGAGGCAGTGATGTGAACCAATTATCGAAAAATAGCAAATGATTCTTGTCAGGTGGAATATTTTGAGCCAAATGGAGAACAACATTGGAGCTTGCTTTCAAATCAGGCACATTAGGATCCGATACTGGATCAATTCTACCCGTATAGGGAAAAAAATCATATATGAGACCTTTGGTGTCGGCAAGGACAAACAACTTGTATCCCCATTTGTGAGGTTTACTAGGGATATATTGTTTTATCTGGCTTCTTCCTTTGAAAGGAACTAACTGTTCATCTACACACAGTCTTTGCGGCATTTCTATCTTCCTGAACTCCCTACGGAGCTGTTCAATCATCGGTCTTACTTTCATCATTTTATCACTTCTATCATTTGATGCACTGTTATCAACTAAATGAAAATTTCTTTTAATCGCCTCGAATCTATCCCTGCTCATAACACTAGATGCAACATTCATGAGAGTTGGAATATTTTTAGACCAATGCATTCTTGTATCCGGGAGCTTGCTGATAGAAAAATGAAGAACTAATCCCAACCACTGTTCAATCTCGTTCCTAGTTGTATTCAAAGGCTTATTGCAGTTCTGCTGTACAGAGAAAAGGTTGGATTGCTCAACAACAAGATCAAGAAAATCATCAGTAATTATACTCTTGAAATAATTAAAAGGATGCTCGAGTGAGATTATTTCAGGTTCACTGTCTTCTTCAGATTGAAATTCAGGAATTTCGGTCATGCCATCCTTCTTGATCCAAGTATGAGAACCACGTTTCATCTGTCTTGCTGTCCTATTCGAATCAGAGTTCTCAGCTTGCAGTTCCAATACAACAGTTTCTTCACTTTCAAATTGATCCTCTGCATCATCTTGAGAAGTAAACTGTATTCCTGTAAGAGAAAAACAATCAAAAGTTCTAGGATACAGAATATGAGCAAATGAATTAATGTAAGCTACCGAAACAGTAGTATATGTGATTGCATTTTCTCGCAAGTAGTACGACGATACCAGGGAAATATCAAATTATACTACTGCTAGAAAATTGTTTCTTGCTTTCTCTAATAATCTAGGTTTCAATCTTAGATTAATCATGCATTTTGTTTAGCTATATATATTGAGAATAAAAATTGACAAGGAAGATAATATATATAAATTACCTGGTTCATCAATGTCTGGATTGAAATCAGGATCCAAAACATCGTCATCGTCTATGACCTCACCATCACTTTCCACAGCAGTTGCTAGATCTTCCACTTTATTCACAATCCTAGATCGATTTGAACGGGTACATCCATAAAACGTTTTACCTGCCAAATGGAAAAGAGTTGTTATTACATAAAACTATAGTTAAGTTCCAATAGAGTTGTGATATAATGAATAAATATCACATTTATATGTGAATCAAATATCAATGTTACATTACATGACTGTTGTTCCACCTGAGGAACACGCATTTTCACAAGCATCATGCCTGATGTTCCTCTACAGGAACAAAAATGAAATGATCCTCACCATAATTGTATTTCACGAAATGAAAAAAAAAATGCACTATTCTGTTAACATTTATCATGTTTAACTCCATAAAAATCTACGAAGCTAAACCTTACCTGATATTTGCTCCATTGTGTTTACAATATGATGCAAAATCGGTATGAGCGGACACAACCTCTTCGTCTGAAGCCACAAGCTACACTAAGAGAACTTACTAGAATATTTGAAAATAATTGCGCATGCGCCCTCTTTAGAATGTTCCCTACTAGGAACTACCGGCACAGCAATGTGATTGGTTATATATCTTTCGCAATTAGCATATAAAAATTTGTTCCCGTACGGGAACGGTAGGCGGTAGAGGGTTAAGAGGAGGTGATGCAAACCGACTAGGATTAGCCAAAACACAGCTGACTATCACTAGTGATCTTATTCATCTTTACTGAACATTTTTTTAACAAAGAAATTAGCTTCGACTATTTAGTCAACCAATCAAAACACTCCAAATGTTATACAGCGACCTCTTGTGGCACAAAATTATACGATTACTGATTAAAATATAAATTGCATATATGAACAGTTAACATAAATTTTTGGCATCATAGTTTCATCAGATATACAATATTACATAATCACCTACAATTAATATTTACAATTATAAACTCTTATATTAGTTATTCAACTAATTGGTTTACTTTATAATTATCAATATTTTTTATAAATACTTATAGGTATTTGAATAGTTATGTCATCTATAATTTCTTCTTGACGGCGAATATTCCTCACGGCGAATATTCCTCACGGCGAATTTTCCTAACGGCGAATTTTCCTACGGCGAAAATTCCGACGGCGAATTTTCCCACGGCCAAAATTCCTAGAACCCATAATTATGACTCAATCTTCTAGAAATTATTTCTTTTTCCCATGTTGGATATTAAGTAATCCGAAACATTTAAATTCTCTTGACTATTTTAAAATGATATAGAATTAACTATTTCTTCTTCTCTTTAATTGTTTTTACTCACTGTGTGCTGCCTTCAATTGAAATGCTACATTTCTGGAAGCCGTTGATTTGAGCATAACCAAACGGTATCCAGGAGTTTTTCGGCAGCATTTCATGCTTCCACTGTAGCTAAGCCTATTATCCGCTTTTATTTTGTAGATAAAACCGTCAGATTCCGGGGTACCTCCCACATCGATTTATTTTTGTGTGAAAAAAAATGTTGAGTGATTAATTTAAATACATAAATTCAAATAATAATTCGTCATCAAATATTTGACTTAAAAGATCTCCAAGTAATTGACTTATAAGAAAATATATTCATTAATATGTAATTAATTTAACTTTTCTTCGCCTAACATCAGTCAATCTACTTCAAAAAATCCAATATCGAATATCTGCCAGGTTAACTTTGCTGAATTCTAAACTCAGTTGAACGAATTCATTTAATTTCAACTTCACTCACCTTCTGAGGACCAGCATTGGTACGTCTCTACGATGGAGTCCTCGCAATGATCAGCTTTGAGAGGATCTTCAAAGTATTTGTACAAACCGTCAATGAGACAAACTGTTTTGCAGAGAACATTAGCGTTGCAGCCGTTCAAAATGATTCTGACCGATAAATTATCTTGGTATTCTCCTATCAAGTTGTATGCATCCACGGTTGTTCTCGCAATAGTAACAGGACAATATCTGGCACTTTCCGTGGAGAAAGAAAGTGAAGAAGGAGAGGATTTGGAGGAGTGGCGCCATACTTTGAGAACTGGTTTGGTCAATAATTTTTTTCAACGTAAATCTTCAAATTTATTGTTAAAAATTAAGACGTTTAGAAGGATTAATGTTGACAAAATATTTCTGTTCAGAAAAGTAGGTTCCTGATTAATATTTTATGTAAAATTGAAAAATTCAACATAAGAGAGTACTGCCATGGCTTACTTAATGATACGGCCTGATTTTCTGCCTTTTCGTCAAAAAAATAGAAGGTCAATATTTTTCTCCATCGTTGCAACTGCTTTCTGTAATAATTTATAATTTGATTCAACACATTTATTAATTAAATTCTAGAAAACTAAAATAATTTTCATGCATATATGAATAATCGGTATTCAGGATACTGCTAGATCTTACTTAATAGATTGAATTCGGAAATTGTTTTCAGTTTATTTTCTCTGTTTATGCTGCATTATGGAATATCAAACTTTGGAAAATGGTTAATAAGTGCTGAATAATCTATTGTTGTAACCATCATGGGAAGAGTACATGAGCAATCGTTCAATTACAAAAAAGAAGACAATGCAAGAATGCAACATAGGTCAAATTTTAAATCGAAAAGATTTTTGAAATAATTACTCGACGAAATAGAAATATCCTCCGCTTACTGCTGAGAAACGCCACCGCTTACTGTTGAGAAACGCCACCGCTTACTGCTGAGAAACGCCATCGCATACTGCTGAGAAACGGCATCGCATACTGCTGAGAAACGTCACCGCTTATGCTGAGAAACACCTCCGATTACTGCTGAGAAACGCCTCCGTTTACTGCTGAGAAACGCCATCGCATACTGCTGAGAAACGCCTCCACTTACTGCTGAGAAACGCCACAGCTTACTGTTTAGAAACGCCACCGCTTACTGTTTAGAAACGCCTCCGCTTACTGCTGAGAAACGCCATCGCATACTGCTGAGAAACGCCACCACTTATGCTGAAAAACGCCATCGCATACTGCTGAGAAACGCCTCCGCTTACTGCTGAGAAACGCCTCCGCTTACTGCTGAGAAACGCCACCGCTTACTGTTTAGAAACGCCTCCGCTTACTGCTGAGAAACTCCACCGCTTACTGCTGAGAAACGGCATCGCATACTGCTGAGAAACGCTACCGCATACTGCTGAGAAACGCCATCGCATACTGCTGAGAAACGACTGCGCATAGTGCTGAGAAATGACTCCACATACTGCCGAGAAACGACTGCGCATATTGCTGAGAAACGACTGCTCATAGTGCTGAGTACCGACTGCGCCTAATGCGGAGAAACGAGTCCATATACTGCTGAGAAACGACTCTGAATAGCGCTGAGAAACGCATTCGTATAGTGCTGAGAGACTATTTCGCATAGTGCTGAAAAACGACTTCGCATACTGTTGAGAAACGACTTCGCTTACTGCTGAGAAACACCTTCATCAGAACTGGATTCATTAGAAGTTCCACCATATCTTCGGCTAGGCCGTGTCACGTCCTCAGATACTCCAACTCTGAGCAATGAGCATTTCACCCATATGTGCCTCGCAGACTCTTTCTCCACTCCGCACAACCTGGGCCGTACCGTATTGGTTTTAACCACCATCTTCAGCCATCTACTTCAGGAAAGTGGGTGATTTGATGGCTAGAAGCAGTTTCCCCAGGACTGTCAAATGCAGGGTCCATTTTGAGTCATTGGAGTCTGCGGTATCTCGGTCAGCATTGTGTTTGATGTTACTGCTTTGTTACTATCAGAGCACACCAGGGCCAGATAATCAATAAAAGTAATCCCTCCAAACTGTCCCAGCATATCATCTAAGATCAACGAGAAGAGTAGAAGGGATGGTGCAGCTCACGTATGCAGCCCTCTCTAAATACCCTCATCTTGCTGCGTTCATTCTCTATCATTGTCACTGTTGCACGTTTGATCAGACACGCTTTGATCCATGTTCTTCGCTTTTAACCACCATCAGGTCGGGCGAGCTACATCCCGACCCTTCCCCAATCTGATGTAGAGTGTTGCCCTCCCGTCCTTGATAGTAATCAGGACCACTTAGTGTAAAAGGCCTTCCAGGGCCTCCCTCTCTCTTTAGTTGCAGCCACTGTTTACTACATTGGATGATGTGCGTTAAAATCGCCGCACCAGTTATCTTTGTAATATTCATCATATCAAATACCTCATTCTTCCGTGTGAACTGCAACCTTATGGGTTCATATATTCAATCTTTCTATCCTATACACTACTCCTGACGAAGCCCTTTCCCCTTTGCAGTTCTGCTCCACTGCATTTCTGGTCTTCCCGGATGGAGGAGTATCCAGAGAATTCTGGTGCCCTACCCTGATGTCCAAGTATAGACTCTTGTACCAGAATTACATCAATTTTTTCTCTCTCGACCATTTGCCTCATCTTATCTGTCTTTAGGGCTAAGTAGTCGCATTCCCATTGCATTATGATTATTTCTTTCCTCTTAGATGTTCTTCCTCCTACTCTTTTTATACTTGGGGTCTGGTTTGACATAGGGTCTGATGCATCGTGGCCCGTCGTCTTCTTAGTCCGTTTCACATTCTATGGGCTCCCTCTACACATTTACCGCACATCGCCATTCACCACTGGCGCTCGATCACCACACATCTGCTTCCAACGGTTGGGCCAACGTCACTCGGTGAATCACCTCCCATAGCAATTCTGCACAATTGCAGTACACTGCGGTGAACTGAAACCAACAGCAACCTGCATAAATTGTTGCTATACATGATGAAAGCTTCAATTGATGACTGTTCTCAAAGCTATGGTTAGAGTTTGAGAAATTATATTATATTAAAATACTCTATACAGTTATAGTGATATGGTTTTTTTAATGTGCTTCATAGTAAAGTATTAATATATATAAGTATTTAGAAGTACCAAGTACATTTACTATACAATTTAAAAATAAAAAATAAAAATTTATACCGTTAACTCTGATAGTAGATCTTCTCAGTGACTCTTTTCTCTGATAGTACATCATCACAGTGACTCTTTTCTCTGATAGTACATCTTCACAGTGACTCTTTTCTCTGATAGTACATCATCACAGTGACTCTTTTCTCTGACAGTGCATCATCACAGTGACTCTTTTCTCTGACAGTACATGATCACAGTGACTCTTTTCTCTGATAGTACATCATCACAGTGACTCTTTTCTCTGATAGTACATCATCACAGTAACTTTTTTCTCTGATGGTACATCATCACAGTAACTTTTTTCTCTGATGGTACATCATCACAGTGACTCTTTTCTCTGATAGTACATCTTCACAGTGACTCTTTTCTCTGATAGTACATCATCACAGTGACTCTTTTCTCTGACAGTGCATCATCACAGTGACTCTTTTCTCTGACAGTACATCATCACAGTGACTCTTTTCTCTGATAGTACATCATCACAGTGACTCTTTTCTCTGATAGTACATCATCACAGTAACTTTTTTCTCTGATGGTACATCATCACAGTGACTCTTTTCTCTGATGGTACATCATCACAGTGACTCTTTTCTCTGATAGTACATCATCACAGTGACGTTTTTTTCTCTGATGGTACATCATCACAGTGACTCTTTTCTCTGATAGTACATCATCACAGTGACTCTTTTCTATGATGGTACATTATCACAGTGACTCTTTTCTCTGATAGTACATCATCACAGGGACTCTTTTCTCTGATGGTACATCATCACAGTGACTCTTTTCTATGATAGTACATCATCACAGTGACTCTTTTCTCTGATAGTACATCATCACAGTGACTTTTTTTCTCTGATGGTACATCATCACAGTGACTCTTTTCTCTGATGGTACATTATCACAGTGACTCTTTTCTCTGATAGTACATCATCACAGTGACTCTTTTCTCTGATAGTACATCATCACAGTGACTTTTTTTCTCTGATAGTACATCATCAAAGTGACTCTTTTCTCTGATAGTACATCATCACAGTGACTCTTTTCTATGATAGTACATCATCACAGTGACTCTTTTCTCTGATAGTACATCATCACAGTGACTTTTTTCTCTGATGATACATCATCACAGTGACTCTTTTCTCTGATGGTACATTATCACAGTGACTCTTTTCTCTGATAGTACATCATCACAGTGACTCTTTTCTCTGATAGTACATCATCACAGTGACTTTTTTTCTCTGATAGTACATCATCAAAGTGACTCTTTTCTCTGATAGTACATCATCACAGTGACTCTTTTCTATGATAGTACATCATCACAGTGATTCTTTTCTCTGATGGTACATCATCACAGTGACTCTTTTCTCTGGTAGTACATCATCACAGTGACTCTTTTCTCTGATAGTATATCATCACAGTGACTCTTTTCAATGTACGCGTTTGGCAATTATTGGTTGCAATATCTATAGGTACCATAAAATAATTATAGGCATTCTACTTCAATTGGTCAATATAGCTCATGTACATGATTGTAATTCAGAATATATAAAATATTATCTTAATATAAAATTATAAAATGTCTTAGTTCTGATTCTACTGTTTGACAAATAAATTTTCAACAAGTTGAACCTCTTCTGGCTCTTCAAACTCTAGGTTTTATTGTTTGACAACACTAAAATCCAACAGTTTTTATCCAGTTTGTTAGTGTGTACGGTGATGTAAATATATTTTTAGATGGGAAAAAGATTAAATTTTACAGAGATTATAGAACGAATCTATTGGAATCTCTTGAATCCAATTGGCAACATCTAGCAACTTTAGCGACATTGTCGTAAGTCTGACTGTCATTTTATTATAAAGGAAAAAATGTACTTTATAAGGTACTTTTCACTTGGAAAGTAACAAGTACTAGTAAAAAGTACTTCTAAGTAATTATTCAAAGTACTTTTTAGAAAGTACTTAAAGTAGTACTTGAAGTACTTACTTGTTACTTAGTACTTTTACTTGGTACTTGGGAAGTACAATCCCGCCCATCTCTGCTCATATACCAAACAGTACACAATTGTATTCCTTTAAGGTAAATTCCTAGTTCACGTCCCTATTTCATTTAGGGACGCAGGGGCGTATCTAGGATTCGGTCAAGGGGGGGGGGGGCACTTTTCAAAAAATTACCGTTTCTGAAAAAAATCTACGGATAATTCCTCAAACTGGTCAGTTATTTGATTATTTTAATTGCTTTGAACATGCTTACACTGTGTTTTGTCAGAAGAATCATTTTTTAAATTGTGAAATGGGAGGACGTCATTATGTTCATAAAGTATAAAGAATGGATTTTATCCTATTAATATTAGCATTTTTCTTAAACCTTAAAAATGTTTTTGAATTTAAGAAATGCATCGTCCTGTACTCTGTAGTTTCCCAAAACACCTTCTTCTCCAACAGTATGTCGAAAATTCATGCTTCACTCCATGACAAGTGGAATGGTGGCTAAATCTTACCACCTGAAAAAGTTCACAAGAGTTCATGGTCTATTCAATGTAACTGGCACTATTCACAAGAAAAGCAAATGATAACAAAACCAAAAATAACGGAAACAGTGATTCAGGAAGAGGAAACCCCCAGGTACACTAATGAAAATCCCTGAAATATCAACGGAAAAAATGATAGGTATGATTCTAAGGTAATATCTCTGTTGCCATTATTAATTGAATGGATATAATCTTTCATGCATTCCTTGATGATGATGGCAACTTGTCATCGGCTAATGGTGTTCCATATCTCAGATTGCTACATGACATTATTTGGTGCTAGTTTCAGTAGTTTGCTATGCGATCTGATCATCATTTACTGGTTTTGGCATGCGATCTATTTAGAATTTATTAGCAAATATAAAAGATACAAACAGGTATACGAGATACCAAATATATATAGTATTTTACTTCCTTAAATAATTATATATCATTTACATACGCAAAGCCTTATCATGGAAATACTTCAAGAAAATATCGTTATATAGACTACATCCAACTAAACTTATAAGAATATAAAGTAAAAATAAGCAATTAATATATGTTTTTTTTTTTGACCTTTTCTGTTTGCTGGGCGCACGGAAAATAATCGAAATAAAATACTAAATTATAATGGTATCATACTTACTGACTTCTGATTTTAATGACCTCTGCTTTGTGAGAACACCTCTCCTTGATGACAAAGATGGACGAAGATTATAATCTGAAGTGGATTTATCCAATGAAATTGTTATTATCGTTAGTTATATTGTTATTATAAATGCCCCCAAGAAACAGATATTTTTATCATCTTTATATTATTATATTTTCCTATGCGCCCACGAAATAGAAACTTATCAAAATACATTATTTAATATATCAAGTCTATTATTTCTAATTAAATAAATACATTTTAAAAGTCAGTAAGTAAGATACCATTATAATCTATTATTTTATTTCGATTATTTTCCGTGCGCCCAGCAAACAGAAAAGATCATTTATTTTACTTTTAATGCATTGTGACAATATCATCTCGTCTATATTGTTTGTTTTGTGGCACAGTTACTTAAAAAGAAAAATTATCATAATTATAAAATAAAAATACTAATGTATTATCAGATCAAATTAACCTCACAGATCGCATACCAAACTAGCACCCCTTATTTGGCCCATACTGCACCATTCTGCATCTCGTTCTTCACTTTGGTGGATGCAAGACGGCGCCCCAACACATTGAACAAATGCAGTTCTATAATTTCTCATTGAAAAGGTTAGAGGTCTATTCATTAGCAGAAGAACGGAAAATTACTGGCCAGCACACAATCAATATCTCGACCCTTTGGATTTTCACTTCTTGGCTGCTGCACAAACTCGAGTTTATATATGAAAAAGAATATTCCATTGTGTCTCTTATACAAAGTGTTTAAAGTTTCGCTGAAAGATATAACCCGGAGACCCCTAAGAAATTTGAAAAATATTTCGAAGTTTCCTTCGTTCTGCCTTCAGGCTGGACTTAATTCTGTCGGGCCACAGGAGATGTGATTCATATGATATAGCCATATATATACATATATATATAAGGACAATAAATGTTTAATAATAATACTTTCTTTTCCAACAACGTGGTGTAATTATGATGACAATTGGTGCATTAGAAGTGCATCTTATTCACAATTTAAAAATGTCGTTTCTAATGGAACACAGTGTGTCAGTGGATGTATTGTAATGTATAGTCCATAAGCTGTATATCAAGTCTAATAGACTGATAGTTATTAACTTAATCACAATTTCAATCATTTGCTGCAGCAAAAATAATCAAAAGCATAATGCTACACTGTATTTCATCAGATAATGTAATTTTTTAATTGTGAATTAGAAGCACTTAAAAATAAGTCAAATACCATTATAGATGTATCACTTTGAATGAAAAGAAAGGATTTTTATTATTATTAAACATTTATTGTGTTATATCATATGAAGCACATCTCCTGAGGTCCTACAAAAGTTGTTGAAAATGACCCCCTCCGATGTGAAGACAGAACGATGCGCGCTTCAGAACATTCTTGCATACCTTCTTGAAAGTCTTATTGTTATATTTTTGAGCGGAGATTTGAGCACATTGTATACGAGACTCGATCATTGGGATTTTTTTTTTCGTTGTAAATTCGAGTTTGTGCAGCAGCCCATATGCGAAAGTCCAAAGAGTCCGTACTTCTGCTAATCACTCGACCTCGAAACTCTTCCTTGAAAATTCTAGCGCTGCATTTGTGCAATGTGGTCTTACATCCACCAAAGTGAAGAAGTTGCAGGCTGGGCCAAATAATGTGCTGGAGCAATCAGAGTTTTGAAAACCATTAACTGGTAACAAGTTGCCATATTCGTTAAGGAATGCTTGAACAATTGGAACCATTCCATCAATAATTGCATCGAAGATCATTACCTTAGCATCATACCTATCATTTGTTTTCCAGATATTGCGAGGATTTTCATTCGCATTTTTTCGATGTGTTTTTGATGGAGGCAAATTAACTTCTCGTCTGTCCAAACGATTCAATTGGCAATGTTGGATGGCTTCTGCATAATCCACTCAAAAAACCGCTATTTATGTGGTTTTTGTTAATGGTAGAACTGAAGTTCAATGATAAAAACGGAAACTAAATAAATGTATGACGATCCTCCACCACGTGGTTTTGGTGTGGATGAAATCTACTGAAAAGCTTTTCTGAGAGAAAAACTAGTGTTTGCTTCAAAGAAACTCTTCACCTCCTGAATCACTGTTTCCGTTCTTTTTGGTTTTGTTTTCATTTGCTTTTCTTGTGAACAGAACCAGTTTCATTGAATAGACCACAAACTCTTGTGAACTTTTTCAAGTGGTAAGATTTAGCCACCCTTCCACTTGTCATGGAGTGAAGCATGAATTTTCGACATACTGTTGAAGAAGAAGGTGTTTTGGCAAACTACAGAGTACAGGACGATGCATTTCTTCTCAAATTCAAAAACATTTTTAAATTGAAGATCAATGCTAATATTAATAGGGTGATAGAAATCCACTCTCTAAGGACAAAATGGCTTATACATAATACGACTTGAAGCAATTTAATTTCTCCCATTTCGCAATTTAAAAAGGACGATTTTGATAGAATACAGTGTTCAAGCATGTCAAAAGCAATTAAAATTAATCAAATAATTGACATTTCTTCAATTTGGAGGATTAATCCATATATTTTTATTAATCCATAGATTTATTTTTAAAAATTTCAGACCACAAGGGGGGGGGCATATGCTCCAAATGCCCCCCCCCCCTTGTATACGCGCCTGTAGGGACGTGGAATAGGAAGGGGGTATATAATCGTGAATTTATAATTATCTTATAATGATAACTATTTAAAAAAAAAAACTATATAATTATATTTCAATTTGTTATTCAAAACGATATTCTTTAATTAGCTGAATTTCAATTTCAAATATTCATTTTTGGTATTATTTGTTTATGTGGTTAAGATACAAGATTTTCCGTCAATTAATGTATCTTAGTGCAATATATTTTAGTCAAATGAAAGGTAATTAGATTTTGGAAAGAATAATTTATAAATACCCCCTTCCTATAGTTCACGTCCCTAAATGAATTGGGGACGTGAACTAGGAATTTACCCCTTTGAGTTCTAATGGCATTTACTAAACCTAATCAGTATTTTCATTTAACCCCCGAATATTCTTAACATAGTATCTATACTATCATTTAATGTAAAGAGGCGACCAATAATCTCATTTGCTGAATAGATCTCATCAACCTCTTATTGTCTAGTAAAGCGCCTCACTTTTAATTTATTCGTAATTTTGAACATTCAGCACAGAGCTTTCATCATTTCAATATACATATTACGCTATAAGGCGAGGCCTCAAAACCATTTTCTTTATCTAACTCATAGAAAGTAAATTGTTTAAGGATTTACAATTATTTCATTTATATGTAATAACTTCGAGTCGTATCTCTCAATCTATTCTGCTTTTCAGTCTATTCTGCTGAACATTGATTTACATACTATAATAACTATATTAAATCAGTTAGACAAATATAAAAGTAAACTTTTATAAAAAAAGACGTTGCAAATAAACTAATTACAATTTAATAATCGAATGCACATCCATTATATAATGTTTAAACCACAATTTACAGTAGAAGTTATTTCTTATATATTTTCGTACCAATTTGATACATGTACCGTACACGTTTGTTTGAGTTCACTGTATTGAACATCGTATAATATTATGCGATATAAATAAAGTTGTTACAATCGAGTGTTGCGTGAATGTGACGTCATCAATGCAACTCACTAATATAGATAATTATGTGTTGATCAGATTGCATAACATAAAGTTTCCATTATAGTGTACATACAATGATGATAATCAAATAGTTTGTATTACTTTCTTCACTTCAAATGCCTTTAACTTATTCTAGAGTAACGCATTGATGACGTCATTAATACAAAATCACCTCTATCGTCTTCACTATATTTATTCTATATACTGCGTGTGGCGCATTGTTATTCATTGGTCTGTGGCACTGAATTAGATTCCTACTTTCTAATCCAGGAGACAGAACACAAAAGTGTTAATCTCCTTATAAAAAAAAAAAAAAAAAAAAAGATTCCTACTTTCAATTGTGTATTCATCTTTGATTCATTGGATAAAAGTGACTAGGTGAATAAAGGTGAGGTGAAATATTCAACTAATAAAACCGTTACAATGCTATTGATCATGAAGATTATTTAACAGTAACATTACCTAGCCTGGCCCTGTGTTACATATTAGTTATATCCCCTCTGCAGAATATGGAACATTTTTCCCCAATATTGTTCAGTGTCTGAGACAAATCTGAGATAAATTTTAGAAATTTGTGATCTATGAAGTTTGAGTGAGAACATGAATTAATTCCTATATCACCATTAATTTAGCAGTTTAGCTTATGGAGTTTTTGAATTAATTCCTATGTTACACTTACAGTTAGCTCAGTCTGTATTTGGTACACAAAATCCCACTGACATTTCTTTTTCAAAAAGCTGAAAAAATCCACCAAGAATATCCAGTTATTTAACTTACTTTGCTGATCCACGGCCACCAACATATTTCCATTTTTTCCACCAAAATTTTAAATTTAATGGTAACACAGCTACTAGGCCCTACTAGCTAAACACAGCCTAAATAAATAGCTAAAAATCCCTGTCTGCAGAAACTGGTAAAGTGTTCATAGAGATCTCTTATTCTGTTCGCTATGTTTCAGAGGCTGGAAAATTGTAGGTAAGCAAATTTTTGAGCTAAAATTTCACAGAAAATCTGAGTGGCTGAGCCAAGCCAATTTTGCTCATTTTTGAAGATTTCGAACCAAAATTAAAAATTGGAATTAATTCAAAATTTAAAGCCAATTAGACATATCTGAGATTTGACCATTTGAAATGATCAAATCTAAGCCAATTAATTGGCTTTAACTGACATACTCATACATGGTCTGTTTGTAACAAAACTAATGTAAATATAGGAATTATTTCAAAATTGTTCTGAGAAATATCCCAAATATCCACCATAATTTGCAGACTGGTAAAAAATCCACTGACTTTGCCAGAATATTATTTTCAAAGGGTGAAAATTCCACTGACAAGTTGATGGCATTTACCATGAAATACAGTCTGCCTGAGTTCTGGCAGTTACCAGATAGCCCAGTCTGCAAAGCATGCCCAATCAGTCTCCAGATATTTAATTTTTGGGACAATTTGTCTCCAAGACTGAAGACTCCAGAGATAATCTCTTGAAATTTCTCTTCAAAATGGCCAAAAATCTCAAATTACTCTCCAATAATTACAAATAAACATAGGAACTTAGGAAGCAATTGGTAAAATGTTGCCGGATAATTCAGAAGACTAATATCAAGGCCTTTATAGTCGCCGAATAAACTTACCAACTTCATGCATGTTTTGCAGACTGGCAGTTAGCTACCATTAATTTAGCATTTTAGGCTTTTAGCCGAGTAGCTACCACCAGTCTGAAGACTGTTTTTGGTGCACAAAATCCCACTAACTTCTTCAAAAAGCGATAAAAATACACCATAAAGTTTCAGTAATTTGGCTGATAATTGGTTCCTACAACATTTTCCCCCTTTATCCACCGAAAATGAATGGTAACATAAGATTAAATAGCTAAAAGTCCTCCGACTTTGACTGAATATTATATTCAAAAAGGGAAAAATTCCACTGACATGTCGGTGGAATTTACCACAAAATACAGACTGGGCCAAGTAAAATAGTATGACTCATAAACTTTCCATTTTTCTCTCCAGCTCTCTTCAAAAATAACAAAATTTCTATCCAAAATAATCAAATTATGATTAATTATCATAAATTCTCTCCAATATATTATTAGTTTTATTACCAGTCTGAAAAGAATGTCTCCACAGTTGAGAAACTGGTAAACTGTTCTCCAAGAAATCCTCTATTTTGGCTTCTATTCTCAGTAAAATACATGTAATTAAATATAGGAATAAATTAATAATTGTTTGCACAGAAAATGTTAAAAATTTCCCATGTTTTGCAGACTGGGACTTGGTCACAGCATTAATCCACAAATCCTGATATACTTTTCATACTGGCATTGCCAGTCTGAAAGTATCTTATTTCTCCTCTGAGTCTATGCTACAATGTCATTTTACCAGTCTGGCAAAATGACATTGTAGCATAGAAGAAAATTAAATATTTCTCACCATTTGCACTGAGACTTGGGAGAGATAAAAATAACTGTCATAATGCCACCAATAAAATAGCAAGTTTGGACATGCGTTATTATCTGGGCTTTTAGCTGAGGGAAATTCTGAATCTGGTGTTGTCTGGCTGCTGAGAGTCTGTCTACATATCTAAAATTTGACTTTAGCTGAGCGGTGGCTGTGGTGCCACACATAACTTTCTATCAGATACACAGTGGTCAGTGATGTGATTTGAATGAAGTTTTATGATATATGTAGTAAATTTGATAATTATTGTATAAAATTCATGACTGATGGATGTACCTTAATGATTAAATCCAATCCATGTTAGCTTTGACCGGGTTACCTCTTCGGGCTATTCCATCATATTCAGGAGTATCGGGGTAATATAACATGAACTTCTAATATTATAAGCTAATGTTAAAATAATATTAATATAATAATACAAAAATAACATTCAACATAAATATAACATTCAAACATTATAATAACATTAATATAATGTTCGATTGCTAGCTGGGTATATGGAACTAGTGGTGTTCATTAATGCATATATGGAACTAGTGGTGTTCATTAATGCATATATGGAACTAGTGGTGTTCATTAATGCATATATGGAACTAGTGGTGTTCATCAATGCATATATGGAACTAGTGGTGTTCATTAATGCATATATTGAACTAGTGGTGTTCTTTAATGCATATATGGAACTAGTGGTGTTCATTAATGCATATATGGAACTAGTGGTGTTATTCAATGCATATATGGAACTAGTGGTGTTCTTTAGTGCATATATGGAACTAGTGGTGTTCATTAATGCATATATGGAACTAGTGGTATTCTTTAATGCATATATGGAACTAGTGGTGTTATTCAATGCATATATGGAACTAGTGGTGTTATTCAATGCATATATGGAACTAGTGGTGTTCATTAATGCATATATGGAACTAGTGATGTTCTTTAATGCATATATGGAACTAGTGGTATTCTTTAATGCATATATGGAACTAGTGGTGTTATTCAATGCATATATGGAACTAGTGGTGTTCTTTAATGCATATATGGAACTAGTGGTGTTCTTTAATGCATATATGGAACTAGTGGTGTTCTTTAATGCATATATGGAACTAGTGATATTCTTTAATGCATATATGGAACTAGTGGTGTTATTCAATGCATATATGGAACTAGTGGTGTTATTCAATGCATATATGGAACTAGTGGTGTTCATTAATGCATATATGGAACTAGTGGTGTTATTCAATGCATATATGGAACTAGTGGTGTTCATTAATGCATATATGGAACTAGTGATGTTCTTTAATGCATATATGGAACTAGTGATGTTCTTTAATGCATATATGGAACTAGTGGTGTTCATTAATGCATATATGGAACTAGTGGTGTTCATTAATGCATATATTGAACTAGTGGTGTTCTTAAATGCATATATGGAACTAGTGGTGTTATTCAATGCATATATGGAACTAGTGGTGTTCATTATTGCATATATTGAACTAGTGGTGTCCTTTAATGCATATATGGAACTAGTGGTGTTCATTAATGCATATATGGAACTAGTGGTGTTCATTAATGCATATATTGAACTAGTGATGTTCTTTAATGCATATATGGAACTAGTGGTGTTCTTTAGTGCATATATGGAACTAGTGGTGTTCTTTAATGCATATATGGAACTAGTGGTGTTCATTAATGCATATATGGAACTAGTGGTGTTCTTCAATGCATATATGGAATTAGTGGTGCTCTTTAATCCATATATGGAACTAGTGGTGTTCTTTAATGCATATATGGAACTAGTGGTGTTCTTTAATGCATATATGGAACTAGTGGTGTTCTTTAATGCATATATGGAACTAGTGGTGTTCTTTAATGCATATATGGAACTAGTGGTGTTCTTTAATGCATATATGGAACTAGTGGTGTTCTTTAATGCATATATGGAACTAGTGGTGTTCATTAATGCATATATGGAACTAGTGGTATTCTTTAATGCATATATGGAACTAGTGGTGTTCTTTAATGCATATATGGAACTAGTGGTGTTCTTTAATGCATATATGGAACTAGTGGTGTTCTTTAATGCATATATTGAACTAGTGGTGTTCTTAAATGCATATATGGAACTAGTGGTGTTATTTAATGCATATATGGAACTAGTGGTGTTCATTAATGCATATATGGGACTAGTGGTGTTCATTAATGCATATATGGAACTAGTGGTGTTCTTTAATGCATATATGGAACTAGTGGTGTTCTTTAATGCATATATGGAACTAGTGGTGTTCATTAATGCATATATGGAACTAGTGGTGTTCTTTAATGCATATATGGAACTAGTGGTGTTCATTAATGCATATATGGAACTAGTGGTGTTCATTAATGCATATATGGAACTAGTGGTGTTCATTAATGCATAGCTATATGGAACTAGTGGTGTTCATTAATGCATATATGGGACTAGTGGTGTTCATTAATGCATATATGGAACTAGTGGTGTTCATTAATGCATATATGGAACTAGTGGTGTTCATTAATGCATATATGGAACTAGTGGTGTTCATCAATGCATATATGGAACTAGTGGTGTTCATTAATGCATATATTGAACTAGTGGTGTTCTTTAATGCATATATGGAACTAGTGGTGTTCATTAATGCATATATGGAACTAGTGGTGTTCTTTAATGCATATATGGAACTAGTGGTGTTCATTAATGCATATATGGAACTAGTGGTGTTCTTTAATGCATATATGGAACTAGTGGTGTTCTTTAATGCATATATGGAACTAGTGGTGTTCTTTAATGCATATATGGAACTAGTGGTGTTCTTTAATGCATATATGGAACTAGTGGTGTTATTCAATGCATATATGGAACTAGTGGTGTTATTCAATGCATATATGGAACTAGTGGTGTTATTCAATGCATATATGGAACTAGTGGTGTTCATTAATGCATATATGGAACTAGTGATGTTCTTTAATGCATATATGGAACTAGTGGTGTTCTTTAATGCATATATGAAACTAGTGGTGTTTTTTAATGCATATATGGAACTAGTGGTGTTCTTTGATGCATATATGGAACTAGTGGTGTTCTTTAATGCATATATGGAACTAGTGGTGTTCTTTAATGCATATATGGAACTAGTGGTGTTCTTTAATGCATATATGGAACTAGTGGTGTTCTTTAATGCATATATGGAACTAGTGGTGTTCTTTAATGCATATATGAAACTAGTGGTGTTTTTTAATGCATATATGGAACTAGTGATGTTCTTTAATGCATATATGGAACTAGTGGTGTTCATTAATGCATATATGGAACTAGTGGTGTTCATTAATGCATATATGGAACTAGTGGTGTTCATTAATGCATATATGAAACTAGTGGTGTTCATTAATGCATATATGGAACTAGTGGTGTTCATTAATGCATATATGGGACTTGTGGTGTTCATTAATGCATATATGGAACTAGTGGTGTTCATTAATGCATATATGGAACTAGTGGTGTTCATTAATGCATATATGGAACTAGTGGTGTTCATTAATGCATATATGGAACTAGTGGTGTTCATTAATGCATATATGGAACTAGTGGTGTTCATTAATGCATATATGGAACTAGTGGTGTTCATCAATGCATATATGGAACTAGTGGTGTTCATTAATGCATATATTGAACTAGTGGTGTTCTTTAATGCATATATGGAACTAGTGGTGTTCATTAATGCATATATGGAACTAGTGGTGTTCATTAATGCATATATTGAACTAGTGGTGTTCTTTAGTGCATATATGGAACTAGTGGTGTTCATTAATGCATATATGGAACTAGTGGTGTTCTTTAATGCATATATGGAACTAGTGGTGTTCTTTAATGCATATATGGAACTAGTGGTGTTCTTTAATGCATGTATGGAACTAGTGGTATTCTTTAATGCATATATGGAACTAGTGGTGTTATTCAATGCATATATGGAACTAGTGGTGTTATTCAATGCATATATGGAACTAGTGGTGTTCATTAATGCATATATGGAACTAGTGATGTTCTTTAATGCATATATGGAACTAGTGGTATTCTTTAATGCATATATGGAACTAGTGGTGTTATTCAATGCATATATGGAACTAGTGGTGTTCTTTAATGCATATATGGAACTAGTGGTGTTCTTTAATGCATATATGGAACTAGTGGTGTTCTTTAATGCATATATGGAACTAGTGGTATTCTTTAATGCATATATGGAACTAGTGGTGTTCTTTAATGCATATATGGAACTAGTGGTGTTCTTTAATGCATATATGGAACTAGTGGTATTCTTTAATGCATATATGGAACTAGTGGTGTTATTCAATGCATATATGGAACTAGTGGTGTTATTCAATGCATATATGGAACTAGTGGTGTTCATTAATGCATATATTGTAACAGGAAACTACAAACAGAGGGTAAATTAAATACTTGATTCTTTGATAATAATATATTAATAAATCTTATCATAGATTATCTGCAAGTACAACATCTAAGTTAATTATTAATAATAGATAAGGTACATATGGTCAAGTTTGTACGTCAGACTATTGGAGACAATACTGTGAGTTTAAACTCAGTCATAAATCACAGAAAAGGGGAAAGTAGAGAGAATAAGAGGAAGGCTGTAACTAAGACCTGTTGGTTAATCACTGATTTTTAACGTAAATCTGTGCGTCCATCCAATCAATAATCACAGAAAAGGGAAAATGTAGGCTCGATCTCAATCGAGTACTACTAGAGGGTAAAGGTAAGGTGAAGAAGGTTCAATCTCGATTAAACTCTCCAAGAGGGTAAAGGTAAGATGAAGGTTCAATCTCGATTAAACTCTTCAAGAGGGTAAAGGGAAGATGAAGGTTCAATCTCGATTAAACTCTCCAAGAGGGTAAAGGGAAGAAATCTCGATTAAACTCTTCAAGAGGGTAAAGGGAAGATGAAGGTTCAATCTCGATTAAACTCTTCAAGAGGGTAAAGGGAAGATGAAGGTTCAATCTCGATTAAACTCTTCAAGAGAGTAAAGTGAAGATGAAGGTTCAATCTCGATTAAACTCTTCAAGAGGGTAAAGGGAAGATGAAGGTTCAATCTCGATTAAACTCTCCAAGAGGGTAAAGGGAAGATGAAGGTTCAATCTCGATTAAACTCTTCAAGAGGGTAAAGGGAAGATGAAGGTTCAATCTCGATTAAACTCTTCAAGAGAGTAAAGTGAAGATGAAGGTTCAATCTCGATTAAACTCTTCAAGAGGGTAAAGGGAAGATGAAGGTTCAATCTCGATTAAACTCTCCAAGAGAGTAAAGGGAAGATGAAGGTTCAATCTCGATTAAACTCTCCAAGAGGGTAAAGGGAAGATGAAGGTTCAATCTCGATTAAACTCTCCAAGAGGGTAAAGGGAAGATGAAGGTTCAATCTCGATTAAACTCTTCAAGAGGGTAAAGGGAAGATGAAGGTTCAATCTCGATTAAACTCTTCAAGAGGGTAAAGGGAAGATGAAGGTTCAATCTCGATTAAACTCTTCAAGAGGGGAAGGGAAAGAATGCTTCGAGTCCAATAACCAATAAGGGATAAGTATTCAGACTTATTAACCTTCTTTAAACCAATTGCCATGAGGTGTAAGATCTCAATCTTAATTTCCTCCTTTGAGGGATAAGTATTTCAACTTATTTTCCTGAATTTAGATTTCAAAATCTGGACGGATATCCTATTCAGACTGTGAAGAATTAATGAGATTACATCTCATTTTAATAAAATCCTAATTACATATATAATAATCAAAGACATATTTTATTACAATGAACATCTATGATGTAACACTAAAATAAATAATAAATACACAAAAAATAACATATATGATATAAATAAACGATATAAGACATTTGAAAACAAATTTCATGGGTAACTACTCTATTTACTTGGTTTATCTTTTTCATATTGCATCAAAGAATTTCGGGGTAAATATTGCCTAACAGGTGATATGAGTACTTACAAAAATATAATGAAATATATAACAATATTCTTAGATATATTATCACATGTAAAGGGTATTCTAAGTCATTATAAATAGTTAAATAGCATTTAACTGATGCACAGAATAAACCTAGCATTTTTACTAAAAACTTCCAATTACAAACAAGATGATTAATTTTTATACATTACATTTAATCTAAAGACTTAATACAAGTTTATGAAACCTAAAATAAATATCTTCAGTGACATACATTTTAATAGTTTTTATAATAGTTAATGAACTTTTCTGTGATTAAGGGTCGTAATTCCTTGTATCTAAAGGAATGTGCTTTAGTTAAGCTAATGACTAGAAAATAATAGAAAACAACATACAATTTAATCAGACAAGTAATAGAAATATAAATAGGTTAAATTTAGAAGGCATCTAATTATGCAAATGGTTTTAGTAAGGCAATAGTTAATATTATTTACATAATTCCACTGAATGTTCTCACCTCTTGAACTGACGCTGGCTTGTTAGGGATTATTGCCAGATTCACAATATTTTAATAGTTATATTTAAATAGAAACTTATACTAGTTTTTGAGGTTCATAATTTAATCAAAAGATTAATAAATGCATATCTAAGTTTTTGAATATAAAAATAGATAAATTAGTTACGTATGAAAGATATTATTAATGATTGAAGTTAGTTACAATAATTTGTGCGTTCGTGCGTGTTTTGTTCTAACAGTTGTTAGAACAAGCATCAGATTAAAATTAGGAGTTAAAAATCTACATTAACATGTTTTAAATATATAAAAAATAACAATATCAATATATGTAATATATAACCTGTATATATATTTATTCAATAAACAATAATTCACTATCTTAACTACCTTCTCAACGGCGGGGGAAAGATAGCTGCGCACAAAAGGTGCGCATGAAATCGAATGGTCTTTGAAGCTAATAATATGGTCTATATTATGTATATCAGCTTGTTATGAAACATTTATTATGAGATATAGTTCATATATTAATTTTACAGTAGTTTTACATATTGTGATAGATTGAAAAATGATTATTGACGATATAAAGAAGTAATTTGTTAGGAGTGATTGAAGCATAATAATTAGTTGATTGGTTTGGTGTGTTCAGTCATTTTTAGTCTAGTGTTTTATCAGGGTAACTTCGATATTTTCAAAATATGTTATTTCATGTTGCAAACAAACAAAAAAAAATAGGTGGAGAATTTGACGTCCGTTACACTATGGAACTAGTGGTGTTATTCAATGCATATATGGAACTAGTGGTGTTCATTAATGCATATATGGAACTAGTGATATTCTTTAATGCATATATGGAACTAGTGATGTTCTTTAATGCATATATGGAACTAGTGGTGTTCATTAATGCATATATGGAACTAGTGGTGTTCATTAATGCATATATTGAACTAGTGGTGTTCTTAAATGCATATATGGAACTAGTGGTGTTATTCAATGCATATATGGAACTAGTGGTGTTCATTATTGCATATATTGAACTAGTGGTGTTCTTTAATGCATATATGGAACTAGTGGTGTTCATTAATGCATATATGGAACTAGTGGTGTTCATTAATGCATATATTGAACTAGTGGTGTTCTTTAATGCATATATGGAACTAGTGGTGTTCTTTAGTGCATATATGGAACTAGTGGTGTTCTTTAATGCATATATGGAACTAGTGGTGTTCATTAATGCATATATGGAACTAGTGGTGTTCTTCAATGCATATATGGAACTAGTGGTGCTCTTTAATCCATATATGGAACTAGTGGTGTTCTTTAATGCATATATGAAACTAGTGGTGTTCTTTAATGCATATATGGAACTAGTGGTGTTCTTTAATGCATATATGGAACTAGTGGTGTTCTTTAATGCATATATGGAACTAGTGGTGTTCTTTAATGCATATATGGAACTAGTGGTGTTCTTTAATGCATATATGGAACTAGTGGTGTTCATTAATGCATATATGGAACTAGTGGTGTTCTTTAATGCATATATGGAACTAGTGGTGTTCTTTAATGCATATATGGAACTAGTGGTGTTCTTTAATGCATATATGGAACTAGTGGTGTTCTTTAATGCATATATGGAACTAGTGGTGTTCTTTAATGCATATATGAAACTAGTGGTGTTTTTTAATGCATATATGGAACTAGTGATGTTCTTTAATGCATATATGGAACTAGTGGTGTTCATTAATGCATATATGGAACTAGTGGTGTTCATTAATGCATTTATGGAACTAGTGGTGTTCATTAATGCATATATGGAACTAGTGGTGTTCATTAATGCATATATGGAACTAGTGGTGTTCATTAATGCATATATGGGACTAGTGGTGTTCATTAATGCATATATGGAACTAGTGGTGTTCATTAATGCATATATGGAACTAGTGGTGTTCATTAATGCATATATGGAACTAGTGGTGTTCATTAATGCATATATGGAACTAGTGGTGTTCTTTAATGCATATATGGAACTAGTGGTGTTCTTTAATGCATATATGGAACTAGTGGTGTTCTTTAATGCATATATGGAACTAGTGGTATTCTTTAATGCATATATGGAACTAGTGGTGTTATTCAATGCATATATGGAACTAGTGGTGTTATTCAATGCATATATGGAACTAGTGGTGTTATTCAATGCATATATGGAACTAGTGGTGTTCATTAATGCATATATGGAACTAGTGGTGTTATTCAATGCATATATGGAACTAGTGGTGTTCTTTAATGCATATATGGAACTAGTGGTGTTCTTTAGTGCATATATGGAACTAGTGGTGTTCATTAATGCATATATGGAACTAGTGGTGTTCTTTAATGCATATATGGAACTAGTGGTGTTCTTTAATGCATATATGGAACTAGTGGTGTTCTTTAATGCATATATGGAACTAGTGGTATTCTTTAATGCATATATGGAACTAGTGGTGTTATTCAATGCATATATGGAACTAGTGGTGTTATTCAATGCATATATGGAACTAGTGGTGTTCTTTAATGCATATATGGAACTAGTGGTGTTCTTTAATGCATATATGGAACTAGTGGTGTTCTTTAATGCATATATGGAACTAGTGGTGTTCTTTAATGCATATATGGAACTAGTGGTGTTCTTTAATGCATATATGAAACTAGTGGTGTTCTTTAATGCATATATGAAACTAGTGGTGTTTTTTAATGCATATATGGAACTAGTGATGTTCTTTAATGCATATATGGAACTAGTGGTGTTCATTAATGCATATATGGAACTAGTGGTGTTCATTAATGCATATATGGAACTAGTGGTGTTCATTAATGCATATATGGAACTAGTGGTGTTCATTAATGCATATATGGGACTAGTGGTGTTCATTAATGCATATATGGAACTAGTGGTGTTCATTAATGCATGTATGGAACTAATGGTGTTCATTAATGCATATATGGAACTAGTGGTGTTCATTAATGCATATATGGAACTAGTGGTGTTCATTAATGCATATATGGAACTAGTGGTGTTCATCAATGCATATATGGAACTAGTGGTGTTCATTAATGCATATATTGAACTAGTGGTGTTCTTTAATGCATATATGGAACTAGTGGTGTTCATTAATGCATATATGGAACTAGTGGTGTTCATTAATGCATATATTGAACTAGTGGTGTTCTTTAGTGCATATATGGAACTAGTGGTGTTCATTAATGCATATATGGAACTAGTGGTGTTCTTTAATGCATATATGGAACTAGTGGTGTTCTTTAATGCATATATGGAACTAGTGGTGTTCTTTAATGCATATATGGAACTAGTGGTATTCTTTAATGCATATATGGAACTAGTGGTGTTATTCATTGCATATATGGAACTAGTGGTGTTATTCAATGCATATATGGAACTAGTGGTGTTCATTAATGCATATATGGAACTAGTGATGTTATTTAATGCATATATGGAACTAGTGGTATTCTTTAATGCATATATGGAACTAGTGGTGTTATTCAATGCATATATGGAACTAGTGGTGTTCTTTAATGCATATATGGAACTAGTGGTGTTCATTAATGCATATATGGAACTAGTGGTGTTCTTTAATGCATATATGGAACTTGTGGTATTCTTTAATGCATATATGGAACTAGTGGTGTTATTCAATGCATATATGGATTTAGTGGTGTTATTCAATGCATATATGGAACTAGTGGTGTTCATTAATGCATATATGGAACTAGTGGTGTTATTCAATGCATATATGGAACTAGTGTGTTCATTAATGCATATATGGAACTAGTGATGTTCTTTAATGCATATATGGAACTAGTGATGTTCTTTAATGCATATATGGAACTAGTGGTGTTCATTAATGCATATATGGAACTAGTGGTGTTCATTAATGCATATATTGAACTAGTGGTGTTCTTTAATGCATATATGGAACTAGTGGTGTTATTCAATGCATATATGGAACTAGTGGTGTTCATTAATGCA